>SKCR01036851.1:0-209096 GCA_019454045.1 Zanthoxylum bungeanum | reverse complement strand
CAAAATTGACCTCAATTTCACTTTTCATTTTCTTGTCATAACAAACTGAAACTGTTTTTAATTTTCAGGTGGCTGAGTCTAATGACAATTCCCATAACAAGAGATGCAAACCGAATGAAGGAAATGCAAATGAAAACGGCGCCGTTAAAGCAGGGGAAGAACCAAAAGGAGATGCCAAAAATGCAGGGGATGATGAACAAGCCAGAGCTACAAATCCCCCGGAGCCTCCTAAGGACTACATTCATGTTAGGGCACGAAGAGGTCAAGCAACTGACAGTCACAGTCTAGCTGAAAGAGTGAGAATCACAAGCAATTTTTCTCAACATAAACATTTAATAAATCCCTTTAAAATGCTTTGCATTAATATCTCTGTATCATGTCATTTTCTCAGGTCCGAAGAGAGAAGATTAGTGAACGAATGAAGTTTCTCCAAGACCTTGTGCCCGGTTGCAATAAGGTAAGTGTAAAATGGTTAATTTGTACATATAATTTTGAGCATATGAAATATTTTTGTCACTAATTTGATTCCGGATTTGTTTTTCAGGTGACCGGAAAAGCCCTTATGCTTGACGAGATTATTAACTATGTCCGGTCATTGCAACAAAAAGTTGAGGTAAATGAGCCTTTTATTTAATTTAATAATATTGGATTCAAATTTGAGATACCTTGCTTAATAAGTTATGTTTTTCAACGACAGTTTCTGTCTATGAAGTTGGCTTCTGTGAATACCAGGCTGGATTTTAATGTGGATGCTTTAATGTCAAAGGATGTAAGTTTAAATTCATGTGGCAGTAGCTTTCTTTTTCATTTTTTTTCTTTCTGATGGCTGAATTTTGTCTCTTTTTATTTCTCAGGTGTATCATCCAAACAAACCTTTGCCACATTCAGTATTCCCAATAGATTCCTCGGCATCAGCCTTTTTCGGCCATCAGCCCCAGCAAAATCCAGCACTTCATAGCAATATTTCTAATGAGACAATGACTCAATGCCCAGTGGACCCATTAGATATTGCAATATGCGGAAACCTTAACATGCAATTACCTCAACTTGACCAATTTACTGAAATTATTCCTCAGGTAATTAATGTGAACCCTAATGAATTTTTGACAGAATTTGATTTTTCAACCTGTTGACTAAACTTAGTCTGTCCAAACTTCTCTTTACAGTTCCCAAATTTCTGCCAGAATGACTTGCAAAGCCTTGTTCAGATAGGTTTTGGACAAAATCCGAGCCACGAAACATCATTGTTGTCACAGAGCTTTCATGGTAAGTGACTAGTCACTAGAAAGCTATATTTATTTACCTTTCAAGCACCAAATATGATTCATGACAAATACTTATCTAATGCAGGTTCAAATCAAGCATCCCACTTGAAAGTTGAGCTTTAATCACCATTCTTGGGTCCATAATAAAAGAAAAAGGCAGCTGTATATACAAGAAATCTAATTAGGACCGGCACAAAGATCACTAAGGAGCCATTTATCTTTAGGTCTAATCAAGAGGGCTATTTTTGTGGGTATTTATTTCATCATTTAATTTCTGCAATGATTTTGTATTTTTTTTTTTTTTTTTTTTTTTTGGAGTTCTCTTACAAGTTTCCACTGTAAAATTCTGGAAAACGATTCTGTATTTTTACTGCAAATTCTTATATCTCCACTTCTACTACATGTAATGTAAAATATACTGCTAATTAGAAACAAAGCTTTCACTATCTTTTGCTTTCCACTTTAATGTTCAACATATCATCAATTCAACAAGAAGTATCTCAAATATTTTATTGCTAAAAGTTTTAAATGTGTCACATCAATTAAGCTTTTATTAGATCGCGTAATCTATTGGATTTGATTCTTACTTGTGTTAACCAGCTGTATATGTTGGGACCTTTCAGCTATGTCAAAAGTCTAATTAGAGTGATTATGACATTGATTTTGGGTGATTAAGACATATTTTATCTGCCAGATATTGGCCTTCTGTAATTTTCATTTTACAGAAGCTTCTGTTTCCTTTTCACTGCACAGAATAAAAATCAATCAACAAAGATTAGTTGTAACTACTACTTCTAAACAAGTTAATTATATACATTACAGATATATCAACAAAGGTCATGTTTAGCGGATGATCAAATATTAACTTATTTTTTTATTGTTCACGGATTTAAATCATGAAAACCGTCTCTCTTAGAAAAAATAAAGATAAGATTACATGCATCAAAACCTTCTCCACCTTTCCCAAACTTTGTTTGCAGCAAAAGTTTTGTGCACTCAGGACCACCTTTCAATATATTAACAAAGGGCACCAAAAGGATCCCAGGTTGGTTGTGGTGAGATTCTGACCAGACCCTGTGAATCATAGAGCTTTTGTATACCGTCCGTTTTCAATAAATAAAAAGGGCTTATTTTTTGTGGAGTTGAGGAATGGAAAAGATGCCCTTAAAAAAAATTAATCTTTTTCATGAGAGGTGGTTAGTAAAAATCCAGTTTCTGCATTGCAGCCTTAAGATATTTTTTTTAATTCTGGGTTGTATTATTGCTCTGCAAATGAGTGTTCGGTTAATCATCAGAAAGATTCTTTGATGATTTTTAATAATCAGAAAATGTTAATGTGAAGTCTTGTCGGACAAAAAGTTTAAAAGGCCCAATCATTTTGCGACGTGTCTAGGGATTGTTTTTTTAAGCTGGCCCTTTTGTTTTTTTCCCTAAACCGTCACAGTTTAGCGTGTCTTTTGCCTTTTAAATGATTAATTATTCGATTGGTTTTTCCTGCCATATATGATTTGTTTGTAGCGGATCTGTTGCCATATCGATCAGTAAAATCTACTCCACTTCACTGTAGGGAGGGAAGGAAAGGGGAAGGATAGACCCCGAAAGCATATGAAGGACTATTTTAGAGCCAAAGGTTGAGGTTCAATTTACGAGTGAGAAAAGAAACAAGAGACCTACGATTCTGTGAGGATCAGTACGTTGCCTACGGTTGGTAATGGTAAGTCAATGCTCATTGGTGGATGTTTGCGACATATTCTAATGATGGATTTTGATGATGTAATATTAGAAGACTTCGACGAGTATTAACGAATATTATAAAAAGATGTCGAAGCACATTGGTGATGAAGAGCAATGAATATGAAGATCGGTACTTAATGAAGAATATTTTTATGTGATCTTAACTTAGAGTTTTCTTTATAAAGCGAGTTGTTAATTTAAGTCTCTAAGCTTATGATCATGTGTAAAATGATTTTAACTTTCAAATCCTGATATTTTAACTCTAAGACCGGCATACCGGTCCCCACACCACCATACCGGTGCCTCTGCTCTGTTTTGAGTAGTTTGCATCGCCTCTGAAACCGGGCTACTTCATACCGGTCACTCTGGGGTTTGCACAGTTACTGTAACCGGTCTATAGCATACTGTTGTGATATTTTATATCGTACCGCAAGTGTACGGTGTCAAGTTTTAGTATAAATGAGTTTAGAGTGTCGAACCCACATGGATTGTGTTAAACTCGCACTAAATACTACAATTGATAATCCTAACTTTATTTAGGAGATAAATAATAAAGATTTAATCAAATAAATAAAATATAAAATAATTATATAGGAGAAACTAATACGATAGAGATTCCAAAGTCTGATTTCACCTAGCTATCCCCTATGTATTTGTCATGCCAATTAACTTGTTCAGTTGTATTGTTTATAAGTCAAGAATCATCAAGTATTCACTTTCTCTCTCGAGTAACAGTGAAAATATTATCAACTACAGATTTCGATATCCCTATAAAAATCTAGTAATTAACAACTCATTACGTTTTGTGACTCTATTTTAACGACTTCAAATGCACTATAAATTCTCTCGAATTCTATAAAATCCTAGGTCATATTCTCTAGATCTTATTCAAAATCTCCTCTCTCGAGTGATAGATTCTAAACATTCATCATCTTAATTTGTGGCTAGCAAACAAGAAGCATTAAACTCAAAAGAATATAAATAAACTGAAATATAACTTCATAACAATATTAGCAAACAATACAAGGTTCAAGCATCAGTTACATCATTCTCCAGAATTAAGGAGTTAGTTCATGACTAAAGATAAAAACAATAAGAACATGTCATGAATCTAATGGAAATCATTAGAGTTATAAGAAAGAAACAAGAAAATAAAATCTGAATTGAATCATTTCCTCTTCGGACGTCACCGCATTCGTCTCCTCTTGTCGCTCTTCAATCCTCCTCCTTGGATCTCTCTAAAAATAAGTATTTTTGTGTTTTGTGCTGTGTATTAGCCTCTCCCTTTGAGTTTGGACGAACTTATGTATTTATAATAGAGCATTGGGGTCCTTGTGTATATTAAAACCCTAAATTTAGTGTTTTTGGTGAACGTTGGCATCGCGGCGCCAAATCCTCTGGAAATTGTATGGTACGCTGGAGGCGCCGCGACGCCAAGAAGTTGGGCGCCGCGGTGCCAGTGGTTCTTTTCACTGGCTTGCCGATTCTGCATTTCTGCTCTTCTCGTGTGCTTCTGATGCGTCCGTATGGTCCCAAAACACATATAAATGCCACAAGATCCATGTATTAATGCTTCCTACAAATAAAACATAAAAGAACTACAAAATACGTTAAATGATACAGAAACTAACAAAATAGTAAGCTAAAAATACACGAATAAGTGATTATAAACCACACTTATCAAACACCTCCAAACTTAAGTTTTTGTTAGTCCCGAGCAAAAGATAAATAAAAACTAAATAAATAAAATTAAAAAAATTAACTAGGCTACTTTCGTATGGATCACGATTGCATTTAGCGTATGCAACAAGCCTTTAAACCCCTAGGCGACCCTAGTGGACAATTTATAGTCTCGTGAGGGCTTACAGTGATGACACCCACAAACGTCATTCACACACAATCATACAAAAATACGAAAATAATAAAAATAAATAAAATAAAATAATCCCGATAGTTACGCATTAAATTGTCCTCAAGGAATGCTTATCAATGAAATCATAGAATCTTCAAAGTGCTTAACGCAACTTAAATCCAAGTTCTTGAATAAATTATCTAAGCCAAACTCACAATGTGTGTGTGTAAAGGTTCATTCACAGCTCGACTCATAAGTAAGCCAACTCAATGATTTCATCTTAAAAATTAAGATCTGATGGGTCAAACCAACCTAGATATCTCAAATTTACTATGTACTTGCTTATTCTTTGCTGCGTATGGTATGATTTTATTTTCTTGTTCTTTTTTTTTAACACAAGTACCTTTTAAGGTAGCATTTCTCCTCATGGTGGTCCTAATACTCGCCAATGGGTAGCTTTACGCTTATCGGTTATAGGTGGTTTCTTTTTCTTATAATACCATACATTATAATACTATCATATTGAGATAGATATCTAAGTAAACAATCATTCATCGGTAAATAATTTTTTCAACTAGTCACTTTGCCAACTACTTAGGTTCTTGCTGCTAAAACCTATTATTAAGTGCTTACGAGTCTAACCTAGATCATCTACTCAAGGTATCAAATAAAAATTAATTGAGACTATCGTTTCTACAATTTCATTAAAGCAAACAAATTCATCATTAGACTATGATTTACTATCAAGGAATAAAAAAAAAAGGTAATATCAGGTAATATCACTATATGCACACACCCTCAAACTTAAAATTTGCATTGTCCTCAATGTAAGATAAACATAAAGAAGCAAAAGTAAGGAACAATATTACCGTGCATGGAGTTGAACAGGCTCTTGCTAGTCAGAATTTGGTTGCGCGGGCTTTGTGTGTTTCGTACTACCTGCATAAATAACATGCAAAATGAATAAATAAACAATTAGCACACAATAAAAATTAAAAATAAAATAAAGAAAATAATAATAAAACAAATGCAAGGGTTGCCTGTTGGACAATTATGACCCATAGCGTCACTATTTGTACAGATCATGGTGTTGTTGTACAAAATAACTATGTGACAAAGGAAATTGCTCTTTTATCATTTGTGATTAGATCACCGAGATGTATAAATGATGAAAGGTCCATATGATTAGTTCCAGATTGAGATGATATGAGACAGTATCAATCCATTAAGGTTTAATCATTAAATATCCCTAGTCAGAGTATTAGCGAGATTGGACATCGATAATGCGGAAAAGACTAGTATTACACTTATGCGCGTTGTGAGGGCATAACGACATAGTTCTCATATATTTGGGTCTAGGATACTCATGCAAGTGTAGTAGGAGGTTGTGTTTTACCGATAGTACGGAAAACAGCTTCGCTCTGGATAGACCCCTCGGAATTCCATTGGTAGTATGACTATGTGTCTATGGAAGTCCGAATCAGGGTAGGTATATTTGGTCTTAATCTGAGACTTGCACCGCTAATACTTGCGACAATCAATGTACTTTGGTTTTGGTCGTCCAGGGCTTTAACCGGTTCTGTGTACGCCTCTTCTGGGTATATTGAGAATCGTAGTGTATTGGGTGTGATGTCGAGATGGAAGTATCACTCCAATCATAGTGGAGATGATGGTCACGTAGGATTCAGAACTGGTTCTTTTATGTACTGCAGTCATCGAGATAAAATGACTAGGTCATGTTTATCTGATATAGAGACTAGTTACCAGAGATCCGATATGTGCTTCGTACGGGGCAGACACAATTCCAGCCCCAGGCCTCGCACGTGACATCCGATACTGGATCGAAATACTCAATACTACGTATACTACGCCTAATACAGATCACATATTCCTGTAAGGATATTTCTGGAGAATTGGGTAGGCATGGCGCTTTTCTAGAAGCCAACCTTGTCTTGTAAATCGGTAAAAACGTAGTACTAGGTACATACATGTTCGGATAGTCCGACGACCGGATTTACTGCCAACATATCCGGGGATCTCATGGGTCACTTCCCGAAGATTCACCGATGACGTATGACTCGCACTTTATTAATCTGGGATTAATTACGGAGATATTTTATCTGGGATAAAATATTTTTTAAAGAGAGAGAACGATTAATTTGGAATTAATCGATAAAATAATATATTCGATATATTATACGAAATTGGATTTCGACGCGGAATTAAAATTAGATTTTAATTCGGGCGAACGAGTTAATTTAGAATTAATTCGTTAGCGACGTGAATAGTAATTTTGCTATGCATAATTATTTAATTACGTCGCAACGAAAAATTCGTTAATTTGGAATTAGTGAACCCGAGCCCGGGAGTGTTTGCGGGGCCGCTCGCATTTCAAATCGAGTAGGGCCCACAAGTCACATCAAGCGTCAAATCATTAGTCATTCTTGTGATGTAAGTCACGTCACTTTGAGTGATGTGACAATTTGTCACTTGATTGATTGATGGTGGTGGTTGGGTTTAATTGCCTTTGACTTTTGGAAAGCAAATAATTGGTAAATGAATTTTGAAATTCATTGTGTGTATTTGATACACAAATCATCCAACCACCAACACATTCTCTCTTCTTTCTTCTTCCCTCTCTCTCGCCCAAATGAGGCTGTTTTTCTTCTTCCAAAATTCTGGTTTCACCGAGAATACAAGGAGAAGCAATGTGATTTTTGCGGCAAAAATTACCGAGTGCTAGCACACTTCCGGAGTCTTGCGAAGGTGATAGGGAACCGCACCTGTGAGCATGGAATCATCATTCAAAAGCTTAGAGCTTGGAGATCCTTCCATGGCCGAAAATTGGAGAGCCAAAAACTGCCACAGACGTGAGCCACCTTGGAGGGGAAAAGAGTTTTTGTGTTCAACGCATCGCTCAACCGCTCAATGTAAGTATTCTGCAACTTCCTTATAGTATTCACATGTATGTTTCATTGCTTTAAACGATCCCAGTTAGACCGTAGAAACCCAACAATGGTATCAGAGCCATGTTGAGCATGAAACTTGAACTTAGGGTTAAAATTGTGTAAAATCAATTTGAGCATGATTTGATGAAATTGTTTGAATGAGTATGCTTAAATGATGTTTAATTGAAGTTGTGCATGATCAATTTCATAAAATTTGATTGGATCTCCCAAATTTATGAGGCTTGGCCGAATCTTAGAGATACCCTAATGTCATGGTATTTTGTGTTCTTGATCATTGGATGAGTTGGAAAACAATTGGGTAATGTTGATTTAAGATTCAATTGGATTGGATTTATAATTGGACATAAAAACCCTACCATTGCCGTGACATAGAAGCATGAAATGGGTTTGATTTTGATTAAAATGTGTTGGACATGTTTTGATGATATTGAGCATAATTAATTGTGTAAATTGATGTTTTAGAAATGTTAATTTGGGTGATTAATTATGGCATTACACTTTGAGTAATTAAATTGTGAAATTGGAATTTTGGAATTTAATTATGTTGGGCCTATTTTGGAAATTGGGCTTTAAAGGTTGTAATTGGGCTTTAATGGGCTTGGTTGTACCAAGATGGGTTTAGGCTAAATTGGTTGGATCCAATTGGGCCAAAACCATATCCATAAAGTCCAATTATGACTAATGGACCTTTAATATTTAATTGGGCTTAATGGGCCTAAATTGGTTTCTTGGCAAATAAGGGTGATTCCTTAAATGGGCTTTGGTATTTGGGTTTGACCCATATTGACCAAAAGTCCATGCCTTAGAAATTAATTAAAAGCCCATTGGACTTTAAATTAAATTAACATTTGATGATAATCGGGCTTTGAGACCCGTAACGATTAGATTAGAAATCTAAGTCGTAAAGGTTCGTTAATAAAGTGTAATATTTAATTTTGAATTAAATAATGAATTAGTATTAATACATATTAAATTGGATTTAATGTTGTAGTTTAATTAAATTCAAGAATTCGTACTTTCAGTACTTATTCGCAAAACGAGTTTGACTCGCGCAAAATCAAATCGTTGTTTGAACATTGGATGGTAATTAATTATCATATTAATTAATTGGATTAGATTGATTGATAACATGCTTGTGTGAATACATGGTTGCGATGCATGAATAATGTATATCGGATGGATATTAGAATGGTGGGGCAATTTTGGAAATTGTTGTAATAAATTTAGAATTTATTAAATTGGACCTGCGTGTCCAGCCTATTACCTCCTTACTCTTTGTATTTCTCTTCTCACCTATTCCCCTCAATGTAAATGAGGTTTCTTTATAAGTGTTATGTAACAGGTAGACAAACAGATCGGCTAAAGTGTAAAACCATCACGGTTGGACCATGATGAAAAATACTATAGCAATAAGTTTCTCAAATACTTGAAAGAGTATAGTATTCTTTGATTTCTTTCAATGAGGACTCCTCCCGGAACACGTCAGTTTGACGGTGTGTCTGAACGGAGAAACCGAATTTTGTTAGACATGACAAGGTTAATCATGAGTCGCTCTGAGCTACCATTTCCTTCAACGGATACGCATAAACAATACAGAACTTATTTAGAATAAGGTTTCATAAAAATCTGTTTGACAGATTTCATATTAGATATGAACAGGAAAGAAACCGGGTTTCTCATTCCTGAAGATTTGGGGATGCTAGGCATATGTTTGGATGATACCAAACTAGAACCCTAATCGGATAAGTGTCTAAGTTGTAGGTTATCCTAGGGAAACCAAAGTATAATACTTATACATCTCACAAGTAGGGGTGGCAAAACGAATAAACGAATCGAATTCGTGACGAATACTAAACGAATCGAATAATAATGTACTAAATTCGAATTCGATTCGTTTATTAAACGAATCCTAATATTAGGATTCAAATTCGATTCGTTAAATAAACGAATATTCATATTCGATTCGTTTATTCGTTTAAATAAAATTTAACGAATTGAATTTAATATTCGTATTCGATTCGTTTAATCAAAAAAAAAAGTATTCGTTTATTCGATTCGTTTATTCCGTGTTGAATCATTCTTCATTAATCTACAAAGTAATCAAAAGCAAGCTTCTTTCATACTTGATATCCCAAATGGCTTGGATCAATCACTAATAGATCCAAAATGAACTTTACATAAGTGAAAAATGAACATGTCAAATACAAGAAAACAGACTTAAATTTCCCTCTCTAATTTTCAAAATTAAATACAAAATTAACAAAAAAACCCTTATTCGAAAGAACAAACAAACATAACAGCAGGCTTCTGGTCCTCATGCTCGACCGGTGACGACGATGACTTCCTAGTCTCGAAACCACTCACCTCCAGTTCCACATGTTCTTGTTCTCCGCCATTAATAACAAACAAGCAAACAAAAACCTAGCTTCCTTACACACTCGCAGGCCACAACACTCTTTTATGTATTCAAATTTTGAGTGAAAATTTCAATAATCTCTTTAATAGACGAGATTATTGACTGTTAAGTGAAACAATAAATCAAATGGGATGATGGATATCAAAAAGAAAATATGTAGAGACAGCGAGGTGAGGAGGAGGCGGCAGAGTTGAGTGAGAGAGAATTTTAGGTTAAGTTTATAAGGGTTTAGATATTTTCTTTATATAGTTATTTTTTAGGTTACAAGTGTACAATTACTAAAATATCCTTCTTCTTAAACTCTTTTATTCAAAAATTGTAAGGGTTAATTTGTAATATAATTAAACGGATATAAACGAATTCGATTCGGATTCGATTCGTTTATGATTCGTTTAATAAACGAATTCTAAACGAATAAACAAATTGATATGCTCAAATTCGGATTCGATTCGTTTAATAAACGAATCGAATCGAATTGACCCATTTATTAAACGAATCCATTTTTTCAAACCCATATTCGCTTTAAAGCGAATCGAATCGAACGAATAAACGAATCCTGACCCAAATTGCCACCCCTACTCACAAGAGAACAATGTAATTGTTGCTCGCCATCCGGTTTTCCTAAGAGGAATACCTATATGCAGTGGTAAGTGGGAGGAAAGTAAAACTCGATGAAAATCGAAGTAATATTATTCCAGGCACTGATTCCTAATAGAACACAAAATAGTTCATCAGGGATGAAACTATACCAATAATCTTCGAATACACAAGAACCACGTAAGTCGGAGAGAGTCAGAAAACAACCTGGGGTATGGGTTTCTGATCTCACCTCATAAAAATGTCAATCTTATTGAGGAATACGAACTGACTACGTATGAGGAAGTGATACAAGGTATCGACTCCCTATTATGGCAAAGTGCCATGATATCCGAAATAGATTCTATGTAAAACAACCAAGTTTGGACACCAGTTGATGTATCGCAAGACATTGTGCCTATTGGTACTATACAAGTCTTCAAGGAAGACATACATGGATGGTAACATACCAACGTACTAAGCTAGGCTTGTAGCGAAAAGGTATCGTTATCAACATTGTGTAGATTACGACGAAACCTTTTACATGTTGCCATGGTAAATCCATTTGGATAATGCTTGCTAATGCTGCATGTTTCATTTATGAAATGTGGCAGCTAAATGCCAAAACCGTTTTCCTTAACGGAAACCTTTTGGAGGATGTTTACAACATCATGACGGTTTTATCGTACCAAAACTAGCAAACAAGGTTTGCAGGTTATTCGATCCATGGATGGATTGAAGCAAGCATTGCGTTCCTGGAATTATCGTTTTGATGTAATCATAATGGTGTATGATTTAATTCAAAACGAAAATGATTCTTGTGTATATAACGAGGTTAGTGGGAGCGCACTGACAATGAATGTCCTAAGTAATGATGACATGTTATTTCTTGGAAATGATATTCCCGTAATACAATCGGTGAAAGCTTGGCTTTCATGAAAATTCTTCGTAGAATTCTTGGGAGAAACAACTTTTATTCTAGGAATAAAGATCTACTGGGATAGATTTAAAGTTGTTGGCACTCTTCGAGAACTCGTACTTTGAAATAAATGTACGTGACCTGGTGTCTCATAGGCTTTGAGCATATGGATTCACAATCAGGCCAATCCAAGTGATAGTCACTGGATTGATGTTAAGAACATCCTTGAGTATCTTAGAGGAACTAATGATGCTGTCTTTTTCTATGGAGAATGAGAACTTGAAGTGACTGGGATCACTACTGAAAGTTTCCAAATCGATAAAACCGACTATAAGTCGTAAAAACGGTACTATAAAGTTTGAATAACGGAACAGTGAGCTGGAAATCTTCCAACAAGATACTATTAATTATAAACAACAAAAGCGGGTTATTGATGCAGCTGAGGCAGCAATAGAAGCCTTCTGGATTGATAATAATCTAATTAGATTATATATAGTTCTGTTAGCAGCTGAGCTAGGCTACAGCGCAGGCTAAAGAATTAATGGTCTCATCAATGATCCAGATATATACTTCGATTATTCATCTGATTCGTTCGGATCATACATCATGGCGATGCGATGATCGAATAAATCGCATCAGATGATAGTCATGTAAATCCGTTGACGATAGCATTATCTCAGTAGAAGTTTGAGCGAACCGTACATAGTGTTGGGGTTGGTGCTCAGAGCGCCAATTCCCGGTTGTATTTCTGTTAAATACTTCTGTAAAACATTATTATTATGAATAATATATGCAGTTTCTATAATATAATCTATATTTCTATATGGTAAAGACGTAATGACCCTAGAATGATTAGTCATGATACAGTTGCAAAAGCGTCGCAACGGACATTGAGATGTATCATGACGTTGTCATTCTCAGACAGTTCCTAGGTTTACACTACTTGGTCAGTATAGTAAACCCTTTGAGACCGATACATGTCGTATACTGGAATATATGATTCCAATGGTTTCTCAATGAACCATAAGTCTTGGAGACTAGTATAGACGTGTAGGTGTTTATAGCGGATAAACACTAAATGACTCACCGAAGATTCTTAATGGATGGTACACCAGCGTCAATAAGAATCTTCTTGGGTTGAGTAGCACTTGTGATTCTTAGACTTGAGATGCCATTGTGGGCGCATGAGACATCTTCTACACTTAGACGGCAGTCACGTCACCGATCTATTTAGATCAGACCTCCGCCTGTTCGTTGGGTGTAGATAGATCCTCAGGGTGTCCTATGTGTATCAAGATAGGATCCGTCAGTTCTGTGTACCAGAGCATAGGTAGTCCATATGATTAGCAATCAGATAAAACCATGGGCCCGTGGTAAAGTTTAGAAGCTAGTTCTAAACATTCTTTTTGAGATTGCTAATAGAATAGTCGACTGGATAATCCCGATAGAGATTTGACATTTACATCTATATCTCTGGGATTTATCCGGATACCTGTGACGGAGGAATTATACATTTGCCATGACCTCGACCTGTATGGTTCAGCGAGATTATCCGTGATCGTCATAATCTACGGGTGGATAGATTATGGACACGAAATTAGATTTTGTGACGGATATACCTGAACCTAGAGAGTCTCAATAATGAAACATACTCGTTGAGCACTAGAGCAACATAAATAAATAATATTGATTATTTATAAAGTCGTTTAATGGTTAAACGCAAGATACATGCTAAACAGACTAGATAGTCATTTCCTTAATTATTGTGTATTTACATTTAATACTTGATTAATTTAAATACACATTAATTAATAGTCAAAATGAGTTATTTGACTTATTTCCTAAATGAATATATGTTTTTAATATTTAATGTAAATATTATACATATATTTAATATATTTGTATTTGATTAATTAATTAATTATTTAATTGTTAAATGATTAAATTAATTAAAATATAAATATCTTACATTAGGATATTTAAAGTAAATGACATTAGTTGCATTTGTTGACCAAAATAAATATCTAATAAAGTAGTTTATAAGATATTTGTGCAAGTTGATATAATGATAATTGAAATGAAATTGAAATTACAATTTCTTGTATTTGGCTATGAATTTCGGCCAAGGTGGAAATGTTACAAGTATATATTGTTTTTTATTTCATTTAATTTTTAACCTAATACACTTTACAAGAAACACCATTAAAGAAAACAAAGAAAGCAAGTGAAGGAGAAAAGGAAAAACTTAAAGAAAAGCTTGGATTTTGTAAGTTTTTCAAACTTACTATTAGAAAGGAATTTGTTCCTTAGGATCTAGGCAACATCTTGTGATGTTATTAAGTTATTCTTTTCATTATTTCTTGTGTTTTTTATGATGGAAATTTGGTTGAAAGTGTTGAGCATGTGTAATGAAGAAAGGTTGTAACTATTGTAGTTATAAACATTCTTTTAAGGTTTTTTGAAACCATGTTGCTAATCTAGAGTTATTGACCCACTCTTAAATGACCTAGATTTGATCTTGAGTTGTTTCATTGTGTTGAGACTTGGATTGGATGGAAGAATGATGATTGAAGTAATTGATTTAATGTATTTGGTCTAATTTGTCCAATTTGAGGAAATTGAAAAATTAGGTTTTTTAACTAATTCCAAATTTGGGGGTTTTCATATATGTTGAGAATTTGGGTGTGTATATGATGCATGCAAAGTTTCATGTTGATTGGATTTCATTTGGATGAGTTTTGAAGCATGAAATGGCCAAATGGTCAACTTGGGCACCAAATGGTGCATTCGGCCAAGATAAGGAAAATTGGGGATTTTGGTTGCTTTGGTGTTTTAATGTTTTGAACATCATAAGTTCATCTTAGAAATGATTTAGAATCATTCAAAATTGATTGGATCAATTTCGGACTAAAACGGACAAAAATACAAAGCAAGGGTATTTCGGTAAATTCACTTAAAATTGTTTTATTGAATTTATTTTCATAATTTGATTATTGGAATATTAAATAAATATGTTTATTTAATTAATCCGAGAAAAAGTTTTGAAATCTGAAAATCGGATTTTCACCGCTTCCGCTGCGTTACCGGACACACCCCCTAAATAACCCCTACACATAGTTCGGGTATAAGACACTCGAGTGACTGGCTATAGGCCAAGTGGGAGATTGTTGGACAGATATGACCCATAGCGTCACTATTTGTACAGATCATGGTGTTGTTGTACAAATTAACTATGTGACAAAGGAAATTGCTCTTTTATCATTTGTGATTAGATCACCGAGATGTATAAATGATGAAAGGTCCATATGATTAGTTCCGGATTGAGATGATATGAGACAATATCAATCCATAAAGGTTTGATCATTAAATATCCCTAGTCATAGTATTATCGAGATTGGACATCGATAATACAGAAAAGACTAGTATTACACTTGTGCGCGTTGTGAGGGCATAAATGCATAGTTCTCATATATTTGGGTATATGATACTCATGCAAGTGTAGTAGGAGGTTGTGTTTTACCGATGGTACGGAAAACAGCTTCGCTCTGGATAGACCCCTCGTAATTCCATTGGTAGTATGACTATGTGTCTATGGAAGTCCGAATCAGGGTAGGTGTATTTAGTCTTAACCTGAGACTTGCACCGCTAATACTTGCGACAATCAATGTACTTTGGTTTTGGTCGTCCATGGCTTTAACTGGTTCTGTGTACGTCTCTTCTGGGTATATTGAGAATCGTAGTGTATTGGGTGTGATGTCGAGATGGAAGTATCACTCCAGTCATTGTGGAGATGATGGTCACGTAGGATACGGAAATGGTTCTCTTATGTACTGCAATCATCGGGATAAAATGACTAGGTCATGTTTATCCGATATAGAGACTAGTTACCAGAGATCTGATATGTGCTTTGTACGGGGCAGACATAATTCCAGCCCCAGGCCTTGCACGTGACATCCGATACTGGATCGAAATACGTAATACTACGTATACTACGCCTGATACATATCACATATTCCTGTAAGGATATTTCTGGAGAATTGGGTAGGCATGACGCTTTGCTAGAAGCCAACCTTGTCTTGTAAATCAGTAAAAATGTAGTACTAGGTACATACGTGTTCGAATAGTCCGACGACCGGATTTACTGCCAATATTTTCGGGGATCTCATGGGTCGCTTCCTGAAGATTCACCGATGACGTATGACTCGCACTTTATTAATCTGGGATTAATTGGATGAGAGAGTAACTTAATCTGGGATTAATTACGGAGATATTTTATCTGGGATAAAATATTTATTAAAGAGAGAGAACGATTAATTTGGAATTAATCGATAAAATAATATATTCGATATATTATACGAAATTGGATTTCGACGCGGAATTAAAATTAGATTTTAATTTGGGCGAACGAGTTAATTTAGAATTAATTCGTTAGCGATGTGAATAGTAATTTTGCTAGGCATAATTATTTTATTACGTCGCAACAGAAAATTTATTAATTTGGAATTAGCGAACTCGTGCCCGGGAGTGTTTGCGGGGCCGCTCGCATTTCGAATCGAGTAGGGCCCACAAGTCACATCAAGCGTCAAATCATTAGTCATTCTTGTGATGTAAGTCACGTCACTTTGAGTGATGTGTGACAATTTTTCACTTGATTGATTGATGGAGGTGGTTGGCTTTAATTGCCTTTGACTTTTGGAAAGCAAATAATTGGTAAATGAATTTTGAAATTCATTATGTGTATTAGATACCCAAATCATCCAACCACCAACACATTCTCTCTTCTTTCTTCTTCCCTCTCTCTCGCCCAAATGAGGCTGTTTTTCTTCTTCCAAAGTTCTGGTTTCACCGAGAATACAAGGAGAAGCAAGGTGATTTTTGCGGCAAAAATTACCGAGTGCTAGCACACTTTCGGAGTCTTGCGAAGGTGATAGGGAACCGCACCCGTGAGCATGGATCATCATTCAAAAGCTTAGAGCTTGGAGATCCTTCCATGGCCGAAAATTGGAGAGCCAAAAACTGCCACTGTCGTGAGCCACCTTGGAGGGGAAAAGAGTTTTTGTGTTCAACGCATCGCTCACGCTCAATGTAAATATTCCGCAACTTCCTTGTAGTATTCACATGTATGTTTCATTGCTTAAAACGATCCCGGTTAGACCGTAGAAACCCAACATTGCCTCCCTGCTAGCGCTAAGTTTAACGTCTTCAGCCAGACGCAATCACCCAAATGGTGGTCATGGTAGCTTCTTCTTTTTGTATCCACCGGCTGTTGTGACATGAAAAAGATAACTTGGCGGGCTGTGGCAGTTTATCCGTGGATGGTCCTCCAGGAGATGTAGATTTCCCCCAGTTTGAAAATCTGGACTGCATCCGCAAAATTGACTTGGCCTTCTTTTTAACCTTCCAGATATCATCTTCAAGTGAGCACTGACCATTTTTTTCCTCTTTTTACGGCTCTTGGAGCGGTTTCAGGTCTAGCTGTGGAGAATCTTCTTATGCATGGCTGCACTATGCTCGTAGGTTGCTGAAATACTGATTCACCCTGCGTGTTTGCAACTCCCTTCTCTACTATATCTATCTTGTGCATTCTGCACCACCTTGAGGACTCAACATGACTCTGAAAACACCGAAGGTGACTTCTTATCTTGAACTCTCGTTTGCAATTCACATTTGTTCTCTTCTTCCATTATTGTTTCCTCTTGAAATACTGCCTCTTTTTCTTTACTGCCTAAATCCAGAGGTGTCTTTAATCTATTTTCCGCTCCCAAGGGTTATTGCTTGACACTGCTCTTTGGGGTTGACTTCAGTATTACTAGGAAATACCAATTTTTGTTGATTGGCCATGGAATAAACAAGCAGCCCAATTTGCACTTCTAAAGATTTCATTGTTGCCCCCATAATGCCCATATGTGTTTCGATGTTGTTCAACCTCGACTCATTCTTCTCAAACCTCTCTAAAGATGTAGCTACAAACGTGCTCATGAGGTCTTCTAAGGAATGTTTCTGCTCAACTCCTGAATAGTTGAAGCCATGAGGAGGTTGCAAGACGTTCTCTATATTAACATATGACAAATTCGGATGATAATAGTTAGGCATTGGACTACCTCTATATATGTTGAAGTTCTAATTGTTCACATACTGTACTTGCTCAAATCCTGCTCCTCTGTTAGGTAAGAGCATTCCATTAGTAGAAGCACCAATAAATGGTTGGCTCATTTGATTTGTCAATACTGCTAGATGAGTCGTGAGGGACGATACTTGAGCTATCAGTGCAACAACGGGATTTGCCATTGTTTCTTTTCCAACTCTCCTTTCACGAAAGAAAATAATATATAACAATAAAAATATAAAATATAAAAATTAAAAGAATTAAAAACAAAAATAAAACTTAAAACAAAAATAAAGAAAATAAAAATAAAAATTAAAGCTAAGATTACTTGGTAATAATATTAATGTGAATTAAACAAACAATCCCGGTAACGGCGCCAAAAACTTGTTATGATATTTTATATCGTACTGCAAATGTACGATGTCAAGTTTTAGTATAAATGAGTTTAGAGTGTCGAACCCACAGGGATTGTGTTAAACTCGCACTAAGTAATACAATTGATAATCCTAACTTTATTTAGAAAATAAATAATAAAGATTTAATTAAATAAATTAAATATAAAATAATTATATAGGATGAACTAATACGATAGAGATTCTAGAGTCTGATTTCACCTAGTTATCCTCTATGTATTTGTCATGCCAATTAACTTGTTCAGTTATATTGTTTATAAGTCAATAATCCTTAAGTATTCACTCCCTCTCTCGAGTAACAATGAAAATATTATCAACTACAGATTTCGATATCCCAATAAAAATCTAGTAATTAACAACTCATTACGTCTTGTGACTCTATGTTAACGACTTCAAAGGCACTATAGATTCTCTCGAGTTCTATAAAATCCTAAGTCATATTCTCTAGATCTTATTCAAAATCCCCTCTCTCGAGTAATAGATTCTAAATATTCATCATCTTAATTTGTGGCCAGCAAACAAGAAGCATTAAACTCAAAAGAATATAAATAGACTGAAATATAACTTCATCAATATTAGCAAACAATACAAGGTTCAAGAATCAGTTACATCATTCTCCAGAATTAAGGAGTTAGTTCATGACTAAAGATAAAAACAATAAGAACATGTCATGAATCTAATAGGAATCATTAGAGTTCTAAGAAAGAAACAAGAAGATAAAACCCGAATTGAATCTCTTCCTCTTCGGACGTCACCACATTCGTCTCCTCTTGTCGCTCTTCAATCCTCCTCCTTGGATCTCTCTAAAAATAATTGTTTTTGTGTTTTGTGCTGTGTATTAGCCTCTCCCTTTGAGTTTGGACGAACTTATGTATTTATAATAGAGCCTTGGGGTCCTTGTGCATGTTAAACCCCTAAAATTAGTGTTTTTGGTCGCTACGGGGTGCCGGGGCGCCGGAAAGTTGGCACCGCGGCGCCAAATCCTCTGGAAATTGTATGGTACGCTGGAGGCGCCGCGACACCAAGAATTTGGGCGCCGCGGCGCCAGTGATTCTTTTCACTGGCTTGCCGATTCTGCGTTTCTACTCTTCCCGAGTGCTTCCGATGCGTCCGAATGGTCCCAAAACACGTACAAATGCCCCAAGATCCTTGTATTAATGCTTCCTACAAATAAAATATAAAAGAACTACAAAATACATTAAATGATAAGGAAACTAACAAAATTTTAAGTTAAGAATGCTGGAATAAGTGGGTATAAACCACACTTATCATATACCGACATTCATATCGGGCTACCTTTGAATTTCACATGCTCTCGGAAATCGGCATGATCCATACCGGTCCCTATACCGGTAAGCATACCAGCATACCAGACTCCATACCGGTCAGTGATCCGGTATTACACTTGAATCTTTAACGGTAATATAGTCGTTATACTTTGGCAGACCGGCATACCGATCTCAAACAAAAAAATTACAGCAGTTTTCTCTTTCATTATACAGTCTCAGACAAAAAAGTTGGGCCAATTTTCTCTTTCACTATATATTGAGCCCCAAATTCGTTTTTGCCAAGCTCTTGAACCTTCATACAGTTTCTTCAAACACAAAAATAGAGAGTTTACAAAAACCTTCATTTGTAATGAGCTTAAATTTCTTAGGTTGGCAACTCACACTAAATCTTCATTATCTTTGTGAGTGTCCAAGTTGTACTTTAAACTTATATTATCAAACACTTGTGGTTGGGAAGACCCTTGTTGAGTGGGTATACTCAAAAGGGAAATTTGTAAAAGATTGTGAGTGAGCTTAGGAAAAAAAACTCATAGTAAGGATTTAAAGAGTGAGCCATTGGAAAACTCTTGTGTAAATGTTTGGAGTGAACTTAGGGGACAAAACTCTTGTTTGCGGGTGAACCACGAAAAACTCAATGTAAGTTGTTGATTCAACTTAATTGAAATCCTCAAGCGCGGCTTGAGGGAGTGGTTAGACATTGTTGGTCGGACCATTATAAATCACCGGTGTCAATCTCTCTAACTCTATCTCTTTATTTTATCGCAAGTTTAATATTATCTTTCCATATTATTTAGCATAGTTTGTAATTGAGAAATTGATTAATAAGTTTAATTGATAAAATTACTATCTTAGTAGTATAAAATCGCCAAGAATTTTTATTTTCACATATTTAGGTTATTATACAATTCACCCCCTCTGAGTATAGAGTTGTGTTTGTTGTATGCTTGTAGGTAATCTCAGTGGAGACATATTATAAGTCAAAAGCGGCAGTCGTCTCTATTCAGTTTAAAATTTTATTAAAATAAATCATATAAATTATTTTAAAAAATCTGGTTTTTTAAATAGATAAATTTACTTTACCCTTATCATTTTTTATGAAAATCAAATTTTATCTCGATTAAATTATTTTTATGACTCCACCACAAATGAGTTAAAAAAACTAAGAGGCGAAGGGTTTTTATTCATATGAAGCTCTGTTATGTATACATGTTTGGGAGGTATGCTCTTTGAAGGAAGTTTTTGTACATTAATTTTTACTATATTCGTCGGTATAGTTTAATGGTTTACCCGATAAAATATTGTGATAAATGTTATATTAAGTAATTGTAGTTTAAAAATGTAAATTGTCGTGGTTGTCTGCACACACTACAATAAAAATTTACTTTTAGTGGCGAAAATTTAATTCCCCATTAAATTTTCGTCACAAAAAATATAATTTCTTTTAGTAACAGTTTAATAGAAAATCGGAAATTAATCGAAAGGGTAAAGTTGAAATTTCGCATAAATGAAAATAAAAAAAAATTCATAACTCATATCTCAAGATCCTCTTAAAATCATGTATGATGAAAAAAGATTAAACAATTTAAATATTTATTTAAGTTTATATGAATAATGACCATTTTGATACAAATAGAAAAATTATCACCATTTAAAATATATATATATATATAATAATTTAAGAATACTGATGTTATTATCCTGATGATAATTGTTTTTTAAAATAGAAACATATTTTCACTTTTTTATCATTTTAACGAAATTATTCTCTTTTCTTTTTTATTAATCAATCAAAACATCAAAAAAAATATATATATTAATAAATTAAAAATAGATTAAAAATGAAATCAGATGAAAAATTGAAAAATCAGAAAGTAGTCAATTAATTTGTTAAAATCGCCCGAAAATCGATGTTGGTTTAAACACCGATTAACTGTTGACTAACAACGCTTAGATAGAACAAGTTTTCTAAATTACAGCTAAATTATTGTAGCTCATATGCTGCCAATGTTAACTTGTAACAGCCTTATTGCTCGTGTTTGGTAGGAGGATTTTCTCTTATTTCCTCTAAAAAAAAAAAAAAACAAGAAGATGATGAAGAAGAAGAAGCTTTCATATGTATTATATACATAATATATCATAATGTAGGAGTCGAAAATGTGAAAACTTGAGGGTTAAAAAGGAAAAGACTGTTTGGTAGTAAAATAATTTTCCGAAATATTTTTCATATTTCATTAGTTTGGGAAACTTACAGAAAATTTGGTCAATGTAAACTATTTTATGATCAATGAAAAAGACAAGTCATTTTCCGAAAAATGACTTACAAAATACAATTCCGTAAGTTTTTTTACGGAAAATTTTCTTTTGTCCAAAATTTTCACAACTCACTGTAAGGAATGACAAAATCCGGACTCGGACTCGGATCTGTATGGATTTGGGTCGGGATGTATTTTGGGGGATCCGGATTCGTATCCAAATCCGATGAAAAAATATCCAAATCCGAATGCAAGTATATTCAGTGGTATACCCGGACTAGACCCGAAAATCGATAATTTTTTAATCTTTTCCAATTATATTTCTATAAAGTTATGGACTTGGGTCTCGAAATTTCGGATCAGGGTATGCCCAGACCGGATCCAGAAATTCAGATTTTTAATATTTTTCAATTATATTTGTATGAAATTAGTAAATTTATGAACCTCGATTCCGGAATTTCGGACCCATGTGGATTCGAATCCGGGTATACCCAAACCGAATCCAAAATTCTGAACTCGGGTCTTTCGACTGTATGCAGATTCAGGCCGGGCTTTTGAAAATACTCGTGTCTGGATTCGTGCTGGTCTGAAATTTTACAACCCGAGTCCGAAATTTTTTTATAGACTCGGGTGTTTCTGGACCCGCGTTTTGCAGGACAATGGGAATTCGGGTCAAACCCGAACTTTTTTGCTATACCTACTTCTAACCACCATAAAAATATTTTGAAAAAAATAGTTGACGCGACAAACATCATAAAACACTTCCGAAAAATATTTTTAGGCGATAGTTAAATATTGTAAAATATTTTCCTTTCCATAAATAGTTTTCATTGAAAATATTTTATTTACGGAAATCATTTTACGTCGAAACAAACAGATCCTAAAATGAAATGTAAACATCAAAGTCAATGTCAATACAAAAAAAATTTCCACCAAGAAAATCTTTTGCCTAATTCTAGTATTAACTTTTGCAAAGAAATTTAAACACTAAAAATCAAATTGCATGATGTATCTTGGCTAGCATGATGCTTCAAAGAAACTACTTTTGGTAGGGAATTTTGTAGTTCAATTGTCATAATCAAATCCTGAAATCCACAAAAGCTTCGAGCCACCAAATAAAACGAACGGTTAGGATCATAGATCTTAACAACTGTGATTATTTTCAGGGTAATAATATAAGGCGATGATTAGGGTAGGTGTCCTATCAATACAGGTCTCTCAATTCATTTGTGGTCATTTTCTTTCTTTCACCCTTAGTAAGCCCTTTTCCTAAAACCAATTTTAACTTTTGGTGGGTGTTTTTTTTTCCTTTGCAAGTGAGAAAGAACGAAACATCATTTGTTTCACCAACCATGCAATAAAATTTCATGCTCTCCAACTGTAAGCGTGTTTATTTATTTTTTTTTTCCTGCATTTCATCAAAGCTTCTCTCCACATCTAATTCCAATACAATTTGTCATTATTTTTTATTTTTCAATTTTTTGTAACCATCATGTCTATTTTCCTTTCGTCACTTCCCTCGGATTATTGCAAAGATTTACCAATTTAATTTCTTGTGAAATGTACAGTCCAGAGGCTTTTTATTTTTATTTTTATTTTGACTTTCTCTTGAGAGTTAAGACGCGTTTTTTGGGTCTTTGTCCCCGGCAAAAGCCATTAAATCTTGGAAATAACATTTTAGTACGCGTTTTTTGGGTCAGAAATTTTACATTTGTTGCTGTTTTGCTTATATCATCACCGCATGATTCTTCTTCTTCTTCTTATTTTGAAATTCAAAACCCCACCGCCAAACCGATGATATTATTCAGTGCGGAAATGCGGTTCGAACGAAATTTTAAATTTACCGAATAAATTATCTGATATCCTATATTTGTAATTTATTGATATTTCACCTAAACATATTATTGGATATCAAATAACGACTTAATTAATAATGAAAACATTATGAAATTTTACATAAACGATTTTCCGCAAAATAGTATCAAACACGTTTTTAGTCGAACCGACCAACTGAGACCACACAGGGGCTGCCCAAGTTAGCCTCAATAGTATTTGGGAAGTTCATGGGCTGTCTAAACAATGACCAATTCACTGTTTGGGCAGTCATTATCCAGTAAGCTCAAAACTCACCCAATAACGTCATTTTTTTTTTACGTTTTCACTTATTTTCACTCCGAAATAATTTTCGGAAATTATCCTAACTCCAAATACACATCCAACACATCCAAATGACATATTTTTCATCACAAAATTTCAAGAATTTTCAGGTCTAAAACAGTGAGCAAAATTATCATTTTGTATGCTTTAAATTCAATTTCTCAAGACTAATTAAATTAATCTTACACCAAATCAAAGCCACCACTAATGAAGAACTCAAAAACAATTCTAGGCATAACAAGAGTGGTCATTATACTCTAGATTGGTAATTAAGTTGTCCAACAACAAATTGAACATAAATTACATTAATTTAGTTCAATATTATACTCTACACATGCTTTTTAGCCACTCAAACCATCATCCAAATTAAAAAGTCCCAAATTTAAGAAACCAAAAGAAACACTAGAACAATTCTAGAAACTCAAAAACAAGAAAATAATTTTTCCAAGCTTAAGATTATTAAATATTACATCAAAATCTTCAAATTTCCTTATGCTTGATTCAACACTTTCCTTTTGTCTCTCAAAAAATATTTTGAAGCTCCAAAAAGGATGAAGTTTCCGGCCACCACTCATTGAAGGAGAAAGATAACAATTTCACTTTATATTTTGATAGTGGCATTAGAATTGGGTGTTTTGGTCTTTCACAAAATCAATTTTAATTAATTAATATGTTTGGTAAATGACAATTACGCATGACATTTCATTTAACATATATTATATTAATATATACATTAAAAAATTAAAAACACTTTACACATGTAAGCTAAATAATAAAAGTCAAACATTACACTAATAATGACTATTATTATTTACTTTACATGTGTCAACAAATAATTTATCAATTAATGTGTATCTAATCTAATTATGTATCAAAAACAAATACACATTAGAACGACCAAAATTACCCTGGCATCTGTAAATTCGTTTTACCGATTAAATGATTCGAATTAACTAATTTAATCTAATAATATTATCAATGATCAATATTATTAATAATATGTTGCCCAAGTGCTCAACGAGTACATTTCATATTATGAGACTTTATAAGTTTATTATATCCGTCATGGAATCCAATTCCGTGTCCATAATTCACCCACTCGTAAATTATGACGACTACAGATTATCTCGCTGAACTATGCAAGTCGAGATCATCGCATACGTATAAGCCATCTGTCACAGGCTATCTATATTATGCCAGAGGTATAGATGGGAACGTCAAATCCTTAAGGTATAATATAGTCGACTTACATATTTACAATCTCTAAATAACACTCGGAACTCGTTTTCGCAGTGTACCAATGCTATGGATTTAATAGATCATAAATATATGCATGATACCTATGCCTTGTACACATGACTGACAGATTATTCCTTGATACACATCGGATATCATGAGCATCAATCCACACCCAACGAACAGGCGGAGGTCTGACCTAAAAAGGCCGGTGACGTGACTGTCATCAAAGTGTGGAGGATAACTCATATATCCATCATGATCTCAAGTTTAAGGACTATTATGCTACTCGACTCGAGAATATTCTTATTGACGTTGGTGTACCATCTATTAAGAAATTTTTGGTGAGTCGTTCAGTATTTATCGAATAAACACTTACATTTCTATACGACTCTCCGAAGACTCATAGTTCACTGGGATAAACCATCAGATCAAGTCTCGATATACGACATGTACTGGTCTCAGCAGATTTTACTAACCGACTCGTGTCAGTAAATCTTGACTAGTAATTTTATTTGAGAATATACAACTTATAGTGTCGCTTCCCAATGTCAATTACAATCTACGTTGTAACTCTTCAGGTCTTTGTCTAATGTACATATCACCAAATCATATTTAATTTCAATTTAATCAAATTAAATCGAATATATATAAAAGACAAGAGGTGCTACCATAAATACGTAATATTATGGAAAAAAGAATTATTCGTATTCATGAACTGGACATAAATACGATCCGGATTGGCGTTCTGAGCACCAACTCTAACACAAACCACCCATTTCGGACTTAAGTGGAGCAGGTAAAACCCTCAGCTATCTCAGGCTCTTACAAGAAACGCACTTCCTGGATTCGAAATCAAGACATGAATATCAAATCCTGAACCCTACCCTACACCGCATGATTAATGATAATTAATTAATGATTATTTTTTAAAAAAAAAATCGAATAAAAGTTTCGTACAAGTGGACGCAAGTCCAGATGTGTTAAACTATTAATATGATCCATATACGATTACACAATATGAAGACGACACAAATATTTTTTATTTCGGCTTGATATGATATGACTAATATTCGTGTAGTATAAATGTCCCATGTTTATTAATCGTGTCGTATTCGTATTCCAAGATACAACCCGTGGATTCGTTTACGACACGATTAATATTTTTATATTCATGGTGTATCACCACATTTACTTATTTATGGTTGAGTTATCAATTTATCGTTTCACAATCGAGTAACTATATCATAATCGTCATATAATCATGTCAAAAATAAATAATCGAGTTAAAATTGATCTATTTATTAATAGAGTAATCTTGTCATATGGCCTGTTTATTAAATAAATCATATTCATGTTAAAGACTTTGAAACGATTATTAAACAAATGATATCCTTATTTACTTAAATTTAACACCACATAATAACACAAATTGCAATAATAACCTCTCAGTTTCTAATATCCACCCACTACATGTGTTCACTTTATAAAGTTGCTAGGGTGTAGTAGTGTGTCACACATAATATTTTGAAAATCGAATTGGTGATCGAATCGATGATTCAAAAGGTTTAATGAATCAGTGGTTCGACTAGTTAAACCGTTCCAAAAAATCGGTAGAATCGGCTTACGTCATAAATATTTTAATTTAATTAAAAATTATAACAAGTATTAAATTTTAGTTTTTGGTTTTAAAAATTCAAAAAAATGAATTGATCTGGTCTTGTTCACCGGGTTTAAACGATTTTTTTATTACCTGATTTTTATCACTTAACTGGATCAGATTCACGGTCAATTCCTGATTCGACCTATCCTATCAGCCGATCCAGTCCGGTTGGACACACCAATCTTAGTGTGTCTACAAGTTGTCTTATTGAGGATTAGAAAGGGCTCGTTCATGATGACACAAAAAGTGGATTGTAGAGAAATGGGCCTAATATGGTCTGTTGAGTTTGCCATTGCTGTCAACAGATGATCTAGTGAAGCCCATAAATCGGACCAGTTGAAAATACTAAATAGTGATCAGTCCAGTTTCCTGTACATCAAAGTTAAATTTGTATCGAACTCAATCACGTATTACACTATCATTGTATTTCTAACTATAAGACAAAAAATGCAACAATGTATTTTTAGAACAAACATAAGTTTAAAGAAGGCGTGACTTGGTGGTGTAGGGCTTAGAATTTGGCTTTTAATTCTTGGGTTTGAATTCAGAGGTGCGTTTTCTTGTAAGAGCCTGAACCAGTCAGAAATTTTATCTGCTTCGCTTAGCTCGGATCAAATGATTTAGCGGCGAGATTTCCTGTTGGGGAATTAAGTGCTATTAAACAAAATCAACATGCATCAAGAATAACAATGAAATCAAATCATGCCAATATTACACAATAAACCCTAAACCTTAGAGAATAAGAAAAACTTGGAAAACGATGAATATTTGTAGTCCAAGTCGAGTTGCCTCTGTCCTTAAGAACTTATTAGCCCCGCCTCGGTGCTCTCCGGTTTTTGTGGCTAACGTCCTCCCAGGATTACTTGGATTCCTCTTGTTCAAGGGGCACTCCTTAACAAGATCTTGAAATGAGACAATGGTGATAACTTTCTCTTGACTCTAAAACAAAATGTATGAGACTTTACTTTTCCTGGATTGATAGAATGAACAAGAAGGCTCCTATATAAAGGCATAGAATGGTGTCTTAAGGGAACCTTTTGGTTTGAGGTGTAACCCTTCTAAGGGTTATACCTATTCCATGTACCATTTGGAGCCTAGAAATGTGTTATTCTAATTTAGAGGACATGTCCCTACATGTTGTACCCTTCCCATAAGGCACCACCTAAAGGACATGACCCTTCTTTATCCAAACTTTATATTTAAAGAATTTACAACAATCCCCCACAATTCTCTAAATATTCATGTATACACTAGATAGAGTTTCCGTGAAATAAAACTACATCAAAATAGGTAGCTTTCGCCTTGGACCTTTCCTAGTGAATGACAATCGGATTTACTTGGCGAATCAGTGACCCATAGTCTTGAACTGTTCCGCCGTTGGTGTAAACAAAGACAATTGCCAACACACAGCTTTACTTCGACCATTTCCCGTTCTACGGTTGTGTTCTTTTCGGCCATGAACATTGGTTTTAGATTCATCAAGCACTTTAGGGAAGTCAGCCTGTAAAATCCCATGGAAGCGACCTCACTTCTTACTTGAAATAGGTGATCTACTATAAAGAGGTAATCTACATTTACCCTCATTAGGACTCTTCTCATAATATAGTGATCATTAAAAGCCTCAACTTATCCTAGCCTTGACAGACAGCGCTCTGCGTCATTATCGGAATGGGAAAGAGTATAAAACTCTACAGTGCTTGTTTTGAATTGCACAAAATTTCAGTTGTCCCTTTTGAACCTAGATCTTGGGATCTCCAGTCAGCTAGGTTGGGTTTCCACAGTGACAATTCTTAATTTTTAGGCTTCAAGCCCATTCCCCTCGATGACTTCTCAACTTGCTCTCTAGGTAAACCTTTAGTAAGTGGATCCGCTAGGTTTTCCTTTGATTTCACATAATCGATCGATATTATGCCACTTGAGAGCAGTTGTCATATGGTATTATGTTTGCGACGTATGTGTCGAGACTTACCATTATACATTGTATTTTGGGCTCTCCCAATAGCCGATTGACTATCACAATGTATGCTTATCCCTGGCACCGGTTTGGGCCAATTTGGAATATCCTCCAGGAAATTTCGAAGCCATTTCGCTTCTTCCACTGTTTTGTCTAATGCTATGAACTCTGATTCCATAGTAGACCGGGCAATGCATATTTGCCTCGAGGATTTCCAAGACACGACTGCACCACCAAGTGTGAAAATAAATCCACTCGTAGATTTGGAATCCATTGTATTAGATATCTAGTTAGCATCACTGTATCCATCTAGAACAACATGATATCTCGTATAATGCAGACCATATTTTGAAGTTTCTCTCAGATACCTCAAAACTTTTACTATGGCTTTCCAGTGGTTATGTCCTGGATTACTCGTATATCTGCTAAGCTTGTTTACAGATTGAGCGATATCAGATCATGTGCAATTGGTGAGATACATCAGACTTCCGATGATTCTCGAATACTCTAGTTACGATACGATTGAGCCAGTGTTCTTTGATAAATGAAGAGTTAGGTCTATCAGAGTTCTAGCCCCATTTAGATCTTCTTTATTATATTTCTCAAGTATCTTCTCAACATAGTGAGTCTGAGATAATATATATCCTTCTGATGTTCTGGAGATCTTAATTCCTAAGATCACATAAGCTACTCCTAAATCTTTCATATCAAATTTGCTGGTCAGTACTTTCTTGGTAGACTGAATCATCTCATGGTTACTACCAATTATCAGCATATCGTCTACGTATAGACACACAATGACATATCCTTTTTGAGTTGATTTGGTGTACACACACTTATCACACTCATTGATTTTGAATTCACTCGACAACATCTCTTTGTCAAATTTTTCATGCCATTACTTAGGTGCTTGTTTTAACCTGTATAAGGATTTTACAAGTTTGCACCCCTTCTGTTCTTGTCCAGGAACATTGAAATCTTCTGGTTGTTCCTTGTAATTCTCTTCATCCAATTCACCATTTAAGAATGCCGTCTTTACATCCATTTGATGTATTTCAAGACCAAATATAGCTGCTATGGCTATGAGAATTCTTATTGACGTGATACGAGTCACTGGTGAATAGGTGTCAAAGTAATCAAGGCCTTCTTTTTGTCTATAACCTTTTATTACAAGTCTTGCCTTGTACTTATCTATTGATCCATCCAGTTTCATCTTCCGTTTGAATATCCATTTGTAGCTCAGTGGCTTACAACTTGGAGGAAGATCAACCTACTCCCAAGTATGGTTTTGTAGGATGGAATCAATCTCACTATTGATCGCCTCGTTCCACAAAGGTGCCTCCGACGAAGACATTGCTTCTTTATAGCTTTGAGGTTCATTTTCTAACAAGTATGTCAGAAAATCGGGACCAAATGATTTAGACGTTCTAGCTCTTTTGCTACGTCTAGGTTCAATTGTCTCAACATTTTCACGTTGATCTGACTTTTGGTCAACCTGATCACTGTATTTGACAGTATCAATAGTTCTTTTGAGAGACTATGTTCTTTGTCTTTCCTTACAAGGAAATGTCTCTTCAAAAAATATCCCATTCCTTGACTCAATTATCATATTCGGATTGATGTAAGGAATCTCAAACTTGTGTACCAAGAATCGATACGCACTACTGTTGCGACCATATCCAATGAATATACAATCAACAGTTTTGGGTCCTATTCTAACCTTATTAGGTTTATGAACCATTACTTTGGCAAGATACCCCCACAATTTCAGATATTTGTAGGAAGGTATGTGACCTTTCCACAACTCATATGGTGTCTTGTCCAATCTTCTGTGAGGTAGCTTGTTCATAACTTAGTTGGCGGAAAGCAAGGCTTCCCCCCACAAGTTCTGGGGTAAACCAGAGCTTGTCAACATGACGTTCATCATTTCCTTCAATGTTCGATTTTTGCGCATTGAAAAACCAATTTTGTTGAGGTGAATAAGGAGCAGTAATGTCACGACCCCCTCCCTAGAGCGGGCCCAACCCTAGAAAGGGTCCACGAACCACTTCAGCTCGAGCACCTATATGTCATACAACTGAACCGAAATTTGCAAAGAAAAATAATATCCCAAAAAATGCAATCCAATAAATCTCAAATAAATATTTACACCAAAAAGTATGTGAAAATATAAAGTTTGTCCTAAATATCCAATCTCAAAAGCCAAAAGAAATGTCTGGACCAACCCGACTGATGGCTGTGGCAAACGAGTCAAATCCTGGTACTGATACCGCTACTGTTGCGCTGGCGAACTACCTGGGATGTTTGGGAAATGGGGGGTGAGCTTAAAGAGCTCAGTAAGTAAAAACAGTCATACTCTCAACATGACCTCACCAACAATATATATATATAATAATTAATATATGAAAACAACAATTAATATATAAAAGCTAACTCAGACAAAACATACTCACAACAACACATCTCAATCAAACAAGGTTTGCTATCTAGATTCAGTATAATAATGGACTGAAACCAATGGGAGAGTCACCTCTTACTCCCAAGGTTTCCCACCGTATAATCCCGCATAAATGTGCAAGAGGGGGATTGAACCACACACCTCTACTAATCTCGCATAATCTAGCATCTCCAACCACTATTATACTGAATCCGGCAACATAACAATAATCCCACATAACATCCAATACAACACATCTCATCGCATTTCATCCATAAACTCATCTCTAAGTCACATTGTAGACAACAGAACCTGGGCGACGCTGTTCTAGGCTCGCGGCCTAGTTGGGAAGTATGAAATAACATGGAGTCGCCACCCGGTGTGAACCGGGACAAAGATTTAAGGCCGCACTCACCCCTCACAAGGGAAGACCTCAAACCGTTGGGTTCGGAATGGTCCCTTACTTATGTCACTTGTGATGATATAATTTGTGCAATAAACTAACCGAATCTATTCATCATTCATGCTCAAGGGTACTTAGATCTAACATGCTTTCATCCAAATAATTCCACGCAATGTAACACAACAAGCATATTGAACCATTAAATCAACATGTATAAATCATTACCCAAACGCATCATAAACTAAGAACATGCATAATGAACAACCTAAACATGCTTTAACAAATGAATAACAAACTAAATTAAACCATGCTTTAAATAATAAACATATAACCTAAAGACTATAACATGCTCAAATACAAATTAGGATGAGACGAGATGCGTGCATCTTAAGTGGTACGTGGCATTGTATCCCGAGTGCAGACCATACTACCGTCCATTCGGAGTCGGCTATGGAATTTACGTCCGGGTTTCCATCCGATATACCACAAAAGAGAACACATATCCCGCTCATCCAACAATCACATCATGCTTCAAACGACTCTCATGCAATTATATATCAAAATAAATAAAACAACAATAAAGAAGATAAGTAGAAAGGTGCCCTCAGGTCTAACCTCTTTTGTCGTCTAAGAAAGGGCGTTACACGTCCGTTGGAAGGGAGATTGATCCGATGCTTTTCCGATTTGTCTACTCAATGTCTTTCCTCGCTGCTTTGATGCTCGGGCTGCTGTTTCAAGTCCGTTTCACTGCTGTTTCGCTGCTACGTTTCAGGTCATTGTCTTGGTGATTTAGTGGACTGTTTTGAGTGATTTTGGTGGCTTAGGGGGTTGCGTTTTTAATGGTTTTTTAGGGAAACTTTATGGAGATTTTTGAGGGGTTTTCTAGGTGCTTTTAGGGCTGTTTTGCTGGCTAAAGTCGCAGCCAAAACTGACCAGAACAGAAGGTGAAGATGCGGCAGTTCAAGGTGCAGTTGGGGCGTTTTTGGGGACTGTTTTGGGGCTGTGAATGGGGCTGTGTTTGGAGAGTGTTTAGTGCGACTTTAGGGCTTTATTTGAGGCTTATTTTGGTGTGTTTTAGGGCTGTGAATGGTGGCTAAAATTCGGCAATGGAGGGCAGTGAAAGGGGCTTAGGCGTGAAGGGTGTTGGTGAAGGATGAAAGATGCGGCAATAGAGGGTGCTTAGGTTTAATGATTCGGCAATGGAGGCTTCAAGGAGGTTTTTGGACGTGCAAGGAGGCTTGAGAAAGTGTTTGGGACGTGCTTGGGGGAGTATGTGTGCTAGGTTTTGAATGGGGGGTGAAGGCCTCTTTTTATAGGCAAAGAGAGAAGGCTTTCCTAATTTGAATAGGAGAAGGATTTCTCATTGATGGTGACATCTCCTAATTTGTATCTCACAAGGAATGAATCTCCTTATTTAGGATGGTGATTGCTTTTGATTTAGGAAAGGGATCTATGAGATTTATTTTAATTAGGAAGGGATTTGACTTGATTTTAGCATGTGATAAATGTGCATATCCCTAATCTAGGAAGCCATGGGCGTGAATAAGGCTATATGGACGTGGGCTTTGGTTTGACTTGGTTTGACTTGGGTATTTGGGTTTGGTTTGGGTATTTTGGGTTTGGTTTGGGTTTGGTAGGTGGTCTATGGGGGGTTTTGGGCCTAAGATAAGCTTTGAAACGGAAGTCCAACAAGCAACCGAAGCTAAACAACGAGGTTAAATCCAACAAAAATTCCATTTTCCAACTTTACCCTTCCAACGTCCGTTTCCCGCGACTTTCATGACTAAAGAGGTAGTTGCCTCCATATGAGACTCATCATTGGGCTAATGTGTAAAAATACAATGCCTACACACATAATACTCAAATACTTCGATTCATAGTACAAGTTTACAATTATACCCAAAATTTATATTCACAATTTATGTTCTCATGTTATCGATTACTCAATCAAATTTCCAACATATATGTATAAATATATTTATACTGTAATACATAAACTCATATATCAAACATCATCCAACAAACATTTATGTTAAGGGAATCATCGTGCTTTGTACTTACCTTAATCCACTTAAAACTCTCTATATCTATATGTCATCGCTAAAATCTGGAAAAATTATAAAATTACGATCAGGTCCTTATATTTTACTAAAATTATGATTTTACCCCTAAACTTTCCAAATTTATAATTTAAACCTAATACTCTCCAATATTATCAATTTAGTCCCAAAACTTTCAATTATCTCCTATTACTCACTAAAAATCAAAATTTGCTCATTTAGGTCCTTAAACATGTCAATTTATGACTAAATCCAAAACTCTCAAAATATTACAATTACACCCTTAAAACTGTAAATTATAACGTACCGAGCTCCAACGACTTCAGAATTTCAGAATTAGGTGATCAACAAATAGTACACGTCACCAGGATCACAACGACAGTGGTGGTAATGGCGGATGCTCGGTGATCACCGACGAACGATCGAACGACGTTAACTTTCATTTTTAGCTCCTTTCACGACAACTGAAGGTCCGAATTGGGCAAACGCGGTGTCTAACCTGCGTATCTCGATGAAGGGAAGATTCTGATCTGGGAGGTGAACTGCACACACGGCGGCATGTGAGAGCATGGGAGTGCGTGCGGTGATTCCGGTGATCAGACCGGTGGCGTTGGCTTCGTCTCGACGAGGGGATTCTCCTGGAGTGGTCACTCGTCGGAAAAGTTGACCGGAAGACGACGAACGAGTCATTTCTCTCTCCTGCCCACACTTTCTATCTCTACTGGTTTTGTGTTTTCTCTCTCTACGCGTCTGTTTCTCTCTCTAACTGATCAAAGGATCTCTGGAATTCAATTCAATATATTGTTCATTATCAATTGATTCACAACAACACACATACTAAAAGAATAGATTAGGGTTAGTTTCAATTTATATAGTAAAATCAGTTGAGTGTTATTAGGAGTTGTGGTTAGTGGTTGCTAAGTTAGGGGAGAATTATAGGGAACATGAAAGTGTGAGCGATAAGGATAAATCACTAATTCAATTTTAAATAAAATAAATTAAGAGACTTGGTCTAACAATCTACACACCATATAAAAATTACGTCCTCGAAATTTCTCAATATTCGAATAGCTCTGGATATTTCTCTCTCATGTCTTGTTCCACTTCCCAAGTTGCCTCCTGTATGTGATGATTAGTCCACATGAACTTCACAAGAGGGATATGTCTAGATCTCAACTCTTGGACTTTCCTCTCTACAATCTTCACAGGATTTTCTTCATAAGTCATATTCTCACTCAATTAGACCGGTTGGCTCTCCAGGATTTGAGTAGGATATGATACATACTTCTTCAGCACTGACACATGGAATACGTGGTGAATCCTTTCTAATTATGGTGGTAGTGCCAGACGATATGCCACTTTGCCCACTCTCTCCAATATCTCATAGGGACCAATATAGCGCAGTGCTAACTTTCCCTTCTAGCCAAATCTCAATACTTCATTCCAATGAGAGACTTTCAAAAAGACTTTATCCCTCACTTGGAACTCAAGATCCTTTCTTCTTTTGTCAGCATAACTCTTCTGTCGACTCTTCACCTCTAACAGTCTAGCTCGGATAAGTCTGATTCTCTCAGATGTCATATCTACCAAGTCTGAACCATGAATATGTCTATCTCAAACCTCGCCAATATCTCATAAGGACCAATATAGCTCAATGCTAACTTTCCCTTCTAGCCAAATCTCAATACTCCATTCCAATGAGAGACTTTCAAAAAGACTTTATCCCCCACTTGGAACTCAAGATCCTTTCTTCTTTTATCAGCATAACTCTTCTGTCGACTCTTCACCTCTAACAGTCTAGCTCGGATAAGTCTGATTCTCTCAGATGTCATATCTACCAAGTCTGAACCATGAATATGTATATCTCTAACCTCACCCAACAAACATGAGTCCTACACCTCCTCCCATACAATGCCTCAAATGGAGCCATACCGATACTCGTTTGAAAGCTGTTGTTGTAGGAAAACTCTATCAGATGTAAATGACCATCCCATCCTCCAGCAAAAGTCAATACACACGATCTAAATAGGTCCTCCAATGTCTGAATAGTCTGCTCTGACTGCCCGTCGGTCTGAGGGTGAAATGTTGTGCTCATAGTAATCTTCGATCCCATATACTTCTAGAAACCCTGTCAAAAATGAAAAGTAAATCTGGCATCTCTATCTGATACAATCGATGTCGGTACTCCATGTAACCACACAATCTGCTCCACATACAGTTCTGCTAGCCTTTCTGGTCCCCATATAACTCGAATCGGTAGAAAATGAGCAGACTTAGATAATCGGTCCACTATTACACAAATTATATCGTAGCCTTTCTGTGTCCTCGGTAGCCCTACTACAAAATCCATCGCAATGTTTTCCCACAGCCACTCAGGTATAGGTAGAGGCTGGAGTAATCCAGCTGGGTGCTGATGCTCTGCCTTGACCTGCTGACAAACCAGGCAACATGATACAAACTCTGTAATTTCTCTCTTCATTCCCGACCACCAGTATATTTTCTTCAGATTCTTTCACACTTGGCACCATATAGGTAATGCCTCCAAATCTTAAGAGCATGTATAGTCGCTGTTAACTCCAGGTCATAGGTGGGATAATTCTTCTCATAGGTCTTTAACTGTCTTGAGGCATACACAATCACTCTCCCATGCTGCATCAATACACATCCTAATCCCTAATGTGATGCATCAATATAAACCACATATCAATCAAGTCCAGACGGTAGAGTAGTACTGGTGCAGTAGTCAATTTCTCCTTCAAAATCTGGAAGCTCCTCTCACAATCGCCAGTCCACACAAATGGTATTTCCTTTCTCGTCAACTGAGTCATCGGAGCAGCCATAATAGAGAAGTCTCGGATAAATCGACGGTAGTAGCCTGCTAATACAAAGAAGTTCTGAACCTCTATCTCCGTCCTTGGTCTCTCCCATTTCAGAACATCTTTGACCTTCTGCGGGTTTACATAGATACCCTCTCCAGATATGTTGTGTCCCAGAAACTGTTGGACAGTTATGACCCATAGCGTCACTATTTGTACAGATCATGGTGTTGTTGTAAAAATTAACTATGTGACAAAGGAAATTGCTCTCTTATCATTTGTGATTAGATCACCTAGATGTATAAATGATAGGAGGTCCTTATGATTAGTTCCTGGATTAAGATGATATGAGACAGTATCAATTTGTGATTAGATCACCTAGATGTATAAATGATAGGAGGTCCTTATGATTAGTTCCTGGATTAAGATGATATGAGACAGTATCAATCCATGAAGGTTTAATCATTAAATATCCCTAGTCGTAGTATTATCGAGATTGGACATCGATAATGCGGAATAGACTAGTATTACACTTGTGCGCGTTGTGAGGGCATAACGATATAGTTCTCATATGTTTGGGTATAAGATACTCATGCAAGTGTAGTAGGAGGTTGTGTTTTACTGATGGTACGGAAAACATCTTCGCTCTGGATAGACCCCTCGAAATTCCATTGGTAGTATTACTATGTGTCTATGGAAGTCCGAATCAGGATAGGTGTATTTGGTCTTAACCTAAGACTTGCACCGCTAATACTTGCGACAATAAATGTACTTTGGTTTTGGTCGTCCAAGGCTTTAACAGGTTCTGTGTACGCCTCTTCTAGGTATATTGAGAATCGTAGTGTATGGGTGTGATGTCGAGATGGAAGTATCACTCCAGTAATAGTGGAGATGATGATCACATAGGATACGGAACTCGTTCTCTTATATGCTGCAGCTATCGGGATATTATGACTAGGTCATGCTTATCCGATTATAGAGACTAGTTACCAGAGATCCGATATGTGCTTCGTACGGGGCAGACACAATTCCAGCCCCAGACCTTGCACGTGACATCCGATACTGGATCGAGATACGCAATACTACGTATACTACGCCTGATATAGATCACATATTCCTGTAAGGATATTTCTGGAGAATTGGGTAGGCATGGCGCTTTGCTAGAAGCCAACCTTGTCTTGTAAATCGGTATAAACGTAGTACTAGGTACTTACGTGTTTGGATAGTCCGACGACCGGATTTACTGCCAACATATCCGGGGATCTCATGGGTCGCTTCCCGACGATTCACCGATGACGTATGACTCGCACTTTATTAATCTGAGATTAATTAGATGAGAGAGAATTAATCTGGGATTAATTGCAGAGATATTTTATCTAGGATAAAATATTAATTAAAGAGAGAAAAAATTAATTTGGAATTAATCGATAAAATAATATATTCGATATATTATACGAAATTGGATTTCGACGCGGAATTGAAATTAGATTTTAATTCGGGCGAACGAGTTAATTTAGAATTAATTCGTTTGCGACGTGAATAGTGATTTTGCTAGGCATAATTATTAAATTGCGTCGCAACGGAAAATTCGTTAATTTGGAATTAGCGAACCCGAGCCCGTGATTGTTTGCGAGCGCATTCGCATTTCGAATTCGAGTGCGGCACACAAGTCACATCAAGCGTCAAATCATTAGTCACATCAAGCGTCAAATCACATGTCACTTTGAGTGATGTGACAACTTGTCACTTGATTGATTGATGGTGGTAGATGGATAAGCTTTAATGCTTGTACTTGTTTGACTTTTTGAAAATCAAATATTTTGTATATGTTTAATTGATTTTGGAAATCAATTGAGACATACACATTTTTTCCATCTCTCTCTCTTTCCTTAAGGCTCACGGTTTTGGAGCCAAAAACTTCATCTCTCTCACACGGTCTAGGACCAATTTCTTCTTCTGTTTTCTGTCATCACCGAGAGAATGAAGGAGAGAAGAAGCAAAGAGATTTTTTGTGGCAAAAAATCAAGAGTGCTAGCACACAATGGAGACATACAAAGGTGATAGGGAAACCCACTTGTGAGCATGAAATTTCATCACAAAGCTTGGAGCTTGCATGGAGGACCATTGCCGATTCTGGAGGAGGACACCAAACAAGCTCACTGCCGCGAGCTCAAGGAGGGCAGAATGTATTTGGTTTCTTCACCGCATCGCCTCAACGATTGATGTAAGTATTCCACAACTTCTTTATGTATTCACATGTATGTTTCTTGCTTGATAATCGATCCTCGGGACTTATAGATTTCCTAACAATGGTATCAGAGCAAGTAAAAGCATGAACTTGAATTTAGGGTTATTTAAAATTGGGTAAAATGTATTTGAGCATGATTTGATGAAATTTGATGATTGAGTATGCTTAAATGTAGTTTAATTGAAGTTTGATTGGATCAATTTAATGAAAATTTGTTTGGAACAATTTTCCCCAAAATCTTTGGCTTGGCCGAGAATGATATAGGCCCTAATGTCTTGGAATTTTTGATTTTTGATTCATTGGATGACTTGAAATCAATTAGGAATCTTAATTTAATGTTGAATTGGATTCAATTGGATTGGATTTGAAATTGGACAAAATATACCCAAATTGCCGAGACATATATGAGCATGAAATGGGTTTGATTTTTGATAAAATGTGTTGGACATTTTTTGTTGTCAATGAGCATGATTAATTAGGCTAATTGGTATTTTGGAAATATCGATTTGGGTAATTAATTATGCTATACACTTTGGTTAATTAAATATGAAATTTGGAATTTTTGTGATTTAATTAATTGGGCTAATTTTGGAAATTGGGCTTAAAAGTTGTTATTGGGCTAATTGGGCTTGGTGTACCAAGATTGGTTTAGGCAAATTGGTTAGATCCAATTGGGCCCAAAACCATTTCCATAAAGTCCAATTATGACTAATGGACCTTAATATTTTAATTGGGCCTAATGGGCCTAAATTGGTTTCTAGGCTTATGGGGTTATTCCTTGATTGGGCTTTGGTTATTGGGTTGACCCAAGTTGACCAAAAGTCCACGCCTTAAAAAAATTATTGAAAGCCCATTGGACTTTAATTAAATTAACGTTGGACGTAATCGGGCTTTGAGACCCGTAACGATTAAATTTGGAATTTAAGTCGTAAAGGTTCGTCAAATAAAGTGTAGTATTTAATTTGAAATTAAATAGCGAATTAGTATTAAATACATATTAAATTGGATTTAATGTTTGTTTTAATTTAATTCAAGAATTCGTACTTTGAGTACTTATTCGCAAAATGAGTTGGACTCGCGCAAAATCAAATCGTTGTTTGAACATTGGATGGTCATTAATTATCAGATTAATTAATTGGATTAGATTGATTGATAACATGCTTGTGTGAATACATGGTTGCGATGCATGAATAATGTATATCGGATGGATATTAGATGGGTGGGGCAATTTTGGAAATTGTTGTAATAAATTTAGAATTTATTAAATTGGACCTGCGTGTCCAGCCTATTACCTCCTTACTCTGTGTATTTCTCTTCTCACCTATTCCCCTCAATGTAAATGAGGTTTCTTTAGAAGTGTTATGTAACGGGTAGAAGTAATACTTGTGCTAGCGGGAGAGAGGAAAGTGAGAGATTTGTTCTAGGAACAATGTGTGGAGTATCCATCCGCATATCATTATTATTTATTTATATGCGCCTATTATGTGTTAGAATGCATGTTTAAGGGTGTATGATGATGAGACCTTAACAAAGATAATAAATTGGTTTCCAATTTGCACGCGGAAAACCCTCACAAAATATTAAGCGTTTTTCCTTCCATTGAGTGATTCTTACTCAAGATCCAAGACTTGCATTGGTTTGTTGGCCAAAGTCAAAGCCTTTGTCCGTCGAGGATGTGTTTGAATCATTAGAGCTTTGTTACATATTGGTGTCTTGTCCAAGTTGTGATTTGTTGGCCAAAGTTAAGATCACTTCTTGTCCATCGACATTGATTACGAAGCTTTCCAAGGTCAATGGGTCACGCTTAACTGGGATCACTAAGTTTTGTTGTGCCAAAGCCAATGCTTAGTTGATTCAGAGGAAAAAGGTTAGGCAATATATTGGATATATTGGCATATAAGATATATGTTTCGGACTTGGATGTCCCCCTACTGGATCTAGGAATTGGATGAGATCCCATTGATCTTAGAGATCTACCTAGTTAATTATCATACAATTTGTTGGCTAAAGTCAAGATTTTGTGTTATTTAACGGGATCCTAGCCCACTAGGAAACAAGGTTTCCGAGTGAGTACTTCAACAGAGGGTTAGAGGCTCGCCGAAAAATAGTGGGAGGCAAGTATTAAATTTGCAATATTCGTTTAGTTACTTGCCATACGCGCTCATTTCAAATATTACGTCAAATAAAATTAATTTATTAGTTGGACTAATAATTAATGTTGTTTTAATAATCAGTTGGACTGTATTCAAACTAATTCATTATAGTTGATTATATAATTCGATTATTGTAATCAATATATTTGAATTAACCATTTCAATTAATAGTTGATTTTATATTGGATTATAGTAATCAATATAATTGAATTTAAACTATTAAATTATAGTTGATTATATAGTTAGACTATAGTAATCATTATGATATATAGTACCTAAAATCGTTGATTAGATAGTTGGACTATTAGAATCAAGATAAATTTGAAAGATTCCATTTAAAACATAATCCTAGGGAAAATGTATTTAAATGGTTTAATTTTCAAATTGGGAATAAAATTTCAGGATGGTCCTGGAAACTAATAAGTTACTTTATTTGATAAAATAACATATTAGGCCTATGCCTGGAGTTAAGCAAATAGTAGAGCATGATATTTGGAATATTCATGTGATGATAAATTTAGTGCTTAATCCGTTATGCTTGCCAAAAAGACTCCTTAATTTATTATTCAGAACTAATGATTAGATCCTTAAAGTATGATAATGAAATTAAAGGATATTCATAGATCTATTTTAAATCTTTGAAGTACTAAATTGAAATAGTAAACTCTTGGAGAGTTAATGGCTATACTCAAGGATTCAATGCCAAAAGTTTGCAATAAGGCAAGTAGCGCAAGGCGCACTTTACTTCGACATTCTGGAAGGCCAAGGCTAGGCCAAAGGCTTCTGGAGTGTGAAAAGGGCAAAGGCAAAATCATTATAATCTTCTGGGAAGATAAATGACATATCCCAAAATGTCTGCCTAAATTGTGGCGAACGGGATCGCGGAAGCATGACTGCCGTTTGGACAAGGTAGACATGAATGAATTGAAGAACGAGCAAGGCTCTGACTTCAAATATGTTTGTCATAATATGTACAATACTAGTATTAAAATTGGATTTTAATACTAAGTGTGGTACATAAATATATATTGATGTGCAGAATCTGCTATGAGCAGGATACTGACTTCAGTTGAGATTTATCTGCGAATCGGAAACGGGACGAAAGTCGATGTTTTAACCGTAGAGACCTAAGTTTAGGAACTACCCTTTGGGTGTGTACCTAAATTAAGAAACTGTTACAATGTAACTAGTTTGACTAGATACAGGGTTTAACCCGTTGCGGGTATACCTTTATATTCTAGAACACTAAGTGTTTTTATATATAAAGATGATATTGAGATAAACACATTAGATGTGAATAACAAATTTATATTTTGAATATAAATAAATCTCAAAATATAACAGTGACAAACAAATAGCTCAAACTGATTAAATCAGTTGAAACTTAAATATGGCATTGTTGTCTAGGACACAATTAAACAAGACTCGTATATCCACACTTTTGAAGAGTGGGTACTAGGACAAATTTGATTCCATTCAAATAATGTCTACGAATCTAGTTTATTAAGCAAAGTGCTTAAAACACCTTTACTTGGTAAAAGTGCAAGTGCAACCGATCTGTTAGCCTTGGTTCATAGTGAAGTAGGAGGGCCCATATCTAGCTAGGCTAGAGGTGGATATGAATATTTCGTGACCTACACGGATGTGGCATCACGTTATGGTTATGTGTTTCTTTTGAAACACAAATCGAAAACTTTTACAGTTTCGACACGAAATAGACAAACAGATAGACTAAAGTATTAAACCGTCACGGTTAGACCATGATGAAAATACTTAAGCAATAAGTTTCTTATATACTTGAAAGAGTATAGTATTCTTTCAAAGAAGACTCCTCCCGGAACGTGTCAATTTGACGGTGTGTCCGACCTGAGAAACCGAATTTTGTTGGACATGATAAGGTTATTCATGAGTCGCTCTGAGCTACCATTTCCTTCAACGGATACGCTTAAACAGTGTAGAACTTATTTAGAATAAGGTTCCATAAAATCTGTTAGACAGACTTCATATTAGATATGAACAGGAAAGAAACCGGGTTTTCTCATTCCTGAAGATTTGGGATGCTAGGCATATTTTGGATGATACCAAACTAGAACCCAAATCGGATAAGTGCCAAGTTGTAGTTTATCCTAGGGAAACCAAAGTATAGTACTTATACAACTCACAAGAAAACAATGTAATTATTGCTCGCCATGCGGTTTTCCTAAGAGGAATACCTATATGCAGTGGTAAATGGGAGGATAGTAAAACTCGATGAAAATCGGAGTAATACTATTCCAGGCACCAAATCTTAATGGAACACAAATAGTTCATCTAGGATGAAACTATACCAATAATCTTCGAATACACAAGAACCGCGTAAGTCGGAGAGAGTCAGAAAACAACCTGGGGTATGGGTTTCTGATCTCACCTCATAAAGATGTCAATCTTATTGAGGTATACGAACTGACTACGTACGAGGAACTGATACATGTATCGACTCCCTATTATGGCAAAGTGCCATGAAGTCCAAAATGGATTCCATGTATATCAACTTAGTTTGGATACTAGTTGATGTACCGCAAGGCATTGTGCCTATTGGTACTATATAAGTCTTCAAGGAAGACATACATGGAAGGCAACATACCAACGTACTAAGCTAGGCTTGTAGCGAAAAGGTATCGTTATCAACATTGTGTTGATTACAACGAAATCTTTTACTGTTGCCACTGTAAATCCATTTGGATAATGCTTGCTAATGCTGCATGTTTCATTTATGAAATATGGCAGCTAAATGCCAAAACCGCTTTCCTTAACAGAAACCTTATGGAGGATGTTTTCAACATCCTGACGGTTTTGTCGTACCAAAGCTAGCAAACATGGTTTGCAGGTTATTCGATCCATGGATGGATTAAAGCAAGCATTACGTTCTTGGAATTATCATTTTGATTTAATCATAATGGTGTATGATTTAATTAAAAACGAAAATGATTCTTGTGTATATAACGAGGTTAGTGGGAGCGCACTGACAGTGAATGTCCTGTATAATAATGAATATCATTTCTTGGAAATGATATTCCCATAATACAATCGGTGAAAGCTTGGCTTTCGAGAAAATTCTCTGTAGAATTCTTGGGAGAAGACACCTTTATTCTAGGAATAAGGATCTACTGGGATAGATTTAAAGTTGTTGACAACTCTCCAAGAACTCGTACATTGAAATAAATGTACGCGACCTGGTGTCTCATACGCTTTGAGCATATGGAGTCACAACAGCCCAATCCAAGTGATAGTCACTGGATTGATGTTAAGAACATCATTTTGTATCTTAGAATAACTAAGGATGCTGTCTTAAACTATGGAGAATGAGAACTTGAAGTGACTGGGATCACTGTTGCAAGTTTCCTAACCGATATAAACGACTATAAGTCGTAACAACGGTACTATACAGTTTGAATAACAGAACAGTGAGCTGGAAATCTTCCAAGCAAGATATGTTACGAATAAACAACAAAAGCGTGTTATTGCTGCAGCTGAGGCAGCAATAGAAGCCATTTGGGTCGATAATAATCTAATTAGATTAGATAAAGTTCTGTTAGCAGCTGAGCTAGGCTACAGCGCAGGCTAAAGAATTAATGGTCTCATCAACGATCCAGATATATACTTCGATATTCATCTGATTCGTTCGGATCATACATCGTGGCGATGTGATGATCGAATAAATCGCATCAGATGATAATCATGCAAATCCGTTGACGAAAGTCTTTTCTCAGTAATTTCAGCGAACGGTACATAGTTCGGGTGTAGGACACTCGAGTGACTGGCTATAGGCCAAGTGGGAGATTGTTGGACAGTTATGACCCATAGCGTCCCTATTTGTACAGATCATGGTGTTGTTGTACAAATTAACTATGTGACAAAGGAAATTGTTTCTTATCATTTGTGATTAGATCACCAAGATGTATAAATGATATGAGGTCCTTATGATTAGTTCCTGGATTGAGATGATATGAGACAATATCAATCCACGAAGGATAATCATTAAATATCCATAGTCGTAGTATTATCGAGATTGGACATCGATAATGCGGAATATACTAGTATTACACTTGTGCGCGTTGTGAGGGCATAACGGCATAGTTCTCATATGTTTGGATATAGGATACTCATGCAAGTGTGGTAGCAGGTTGTGTTTTACCGATGGTACGGAAAACAGCTTCGCTCTGGATAGACCCTCGGAATTCCATTGGTCGTATTACTATGTGTCTATGGAAGTCCGAATCAGGGTAGGTGTATTTGGTCTTAACCTGAGACTTGCACCGCTAATACTTGCGACAATCAATGTACTTTGGTTTTGGTCGTCCAGGGCTTTAACAGGTTCTGTGTACGCCTCTTCTGGGTATATTGAGAATCGTAGTGTATTGGGTGTGATGTCGAGATGGAAGTATCACTCCAGTAATAGTGGAGATGATGATCACGTAGGATACGAAACTCGTTCTCTTATATACTGCAGCTATCGGGATATTATGACTAGGTCATGTTTATCCGATTATAGAGACTAGTTACCAGAGATCCGATATGTGCTTCGTACGGGGCAGACACAATTCCAGCCCCAGGCCTTGCACGTGACATCCGATACTGGATCGAGATACGCAATACTACGTATACTACGCCTGATATAGATCACATATTCCTGTAAGGATATTTCTGGAGAATTGGGTAGGCATGGCGCTTTGCTAGAAGCCAACCTTGTCTTGTAAATCGGTACAAACGTAGTACTAGGTACTTACTTGTTCGGATAGTCCGACGACCGGATTTACTGCCAACATATCCGGGATCTCATGGGTCGCTTCCCGAAGATTCACCGATGACGTATGACTCGCACTTTATTAATCTGGGATTAATTAGATGAGAGAGAGAAATAATCTGGGATTAATTGATGAGATATTTATCTGGGATAAAATATTAATTAAAGAGAGAAACGATTAATTTGGAATTAATCGATAAAATAATATATTCGATATATTATACGAAATTGGATTTCGACGCGGAATTGAAATTAGATTTTAATTCGGGCGAACGAGTTAATTTAGAATTAATTCGTTTGTGACGTGAATAGTGATTTTGCTAGGCATAATTATTTAATTGCGTCGCAACGGAAAATTCGTTAATTTGGAATTAGCGAACCCGAGCCCGGGATTGTTTACGAGCACATTCGCATTTCGAATTTTAGTACGGCACGCAAGTCACATCAAGCGTCAAATCATTTTTCACATCAAGCGTCAAATCACATGTCACTTTGAGTGATGTGACAACTTGTCACTTGATTGATTGATGGTGGTAGATGGATAAGCTTTAATGCTTGTATTGTTTGACTTTTTGAAAATCAAATATTTGGTATATGTTTAATTGATTTTGGAAATCAATTGAGACATACACATTTTTTCCATCTCTCTCTCTTTCCTTAAGGCTCACGGTTTGGAGCCAAAACTTCATCTCTTCTACACGATCTAGGACCAATTTCTTCTTCTATTTTCTGTCATCACCGAGAATGAAGGAGAAGCAAAGAGTGATTTTTGTGGCAAAAATCAAGAGTGCTAGCACACAATGGAGACATACAAAGGTGATAGGGAAACCCACTTGTGAGCATGGAATTTCATCACAAAGCTTGGAGCTTACATGGAGGACCATTGCCGATTCTTGGAGGACACCAAACAACCTCACTGCCGAGAGCTCAAGGAGGGCAGAATGGGATTTTTGTTCTTCACCGCATCGCCTCAACCGATCGATGTAAGTTCCGCAACTTCTTCGTGTATTCACATGTATGTTCTTGCTTGATAATCGATCCTCGGGCTTAGAGATTTCCCAACAGAAACACCACCATGTCAAGACAAAAGTCATATTTGGAGAACTTGGCATACACTGCTCCCTCCTCAAAATATCCAATACCAATCGAAGGTGCTACTCGTGATCGATCCGAGAGGTTGAATACACAAGGATTTCCAATAAACACTACAACAAACTTATCCAAATACGGTTGGAACACTCTATCCATCAAATCCATGAATACTGAATGTGCATTAGTAAGTCCAAATGGCATCACTAGGAACTCATAATGTCCGTATGTAGTGCGGAATGCACTCTTCAAAATATCCACATCTCGAATCCTCATCTAATGATATCCCGATCGAAGATCGATTTTTGAGAACACCGAGGCTCCCTAAAGTTGATCAAATAAATCATCGATACACGAGGGAACAGATATCGGTTCTTAGCCGTTACCTTATTGAGCTGACGATAATCGATACACAATCTTAAGGTCCCATCATTCTTTTTCACAAACAATACTGGTGCTCCCCAAGGTGAACACTGGGCCGAATAAATCCTCGATCTAACAGCTCTTACAACTGTTCTTTCAGATCGTTCATTTCTCATAGGGCCATACGGTACGGAGTTATCGAAATAGGGCAGTGCCAGACATAAGATCTTATAATGAACTCTAGATCTCTACGTGGAGGCAATCCTGGTAACCATCAGGAAACACGTCATGGTACTCCCTTACAACTGGAAAATCTTCTATCTGCATTGATCCACCCTCATCCACTATAGCAATACTCGCTAAAAATCCTTTACACCCCTGCCTGATCATTCTACAAGCCGACATGGCGGAAATGAAAGGTGCCACAACCCGACTATACGATCACTGACTACCTTGAACTCCCCGTCAGCTGACCTAACCTCACTTCCTTCCTGCTACAATCGATAATGGCTCCATGAGCTGTCAACCAATCTATCCATAGAACCAGACTGAAGTCCTCCATCACTAACGGGTAAAGTACAACTGATAGATGTCTCCCCTCAATCTCCACACTCAATCCCCGATATACTGTATCTATCCTGATGTCCTTCACCAAAGGAAGACTCACTATCAAATGAATCATGTTGGACTCCACTACACTGCTCAAACAAGGAATACAAGCAGTGACAATAAAAGAATGTGTAGAACACGTATCAAAAATAGCTCGGACAAGTATACCCAATACTCGAACTATACCAGATACAACATCACCACCATCATGTACCTCCTGCTCTGTCATGGTGAAAAATCGTCCCTTGTCAACAACAAGTGCAATATATGTCTGAGATAGGAAATACTCGAATTAACTCTGGGTAGTACCGGGATAGGGAAATCATCTGCCTCTCATACTCCATTACTGTCTCTGATGGTCCTTGAACCATATGCTCAAATTTATGACGATGCTCACTACGATAAGCATAAGGGAAGTACTTCTCATTAAGGCTTCCTTGAACATATCCCATGTGATATACTGAGGTCTTCTAAGTCCATTAGCTCTCTAATAATCTGATACTCTCAGTCTATCTGTCAGTACAGTCTCAGTGTGCTTCCACCAGGTCTCCGCCTCACCTCTCATCATAAAAGCAGCAAACCTAATCTTCTTTTGATCTGTCAAGTCTAACACACTGAATATATGCTCAATATCATTCTTCCATTTCTCTACAGCAAGAGGATTAGCTATATCATGAAACTGAGGAGGCCTCAAATTAAGAAACTGGTCTAACTTGTTCGCACTACCACCGCTGCTCGAAGGTACATTAGCCATGTTGGACAATAATGACCCATAGCATCACTATTTGTAATAAACATTGTGTTTTTATACAAATTAACTATGTAATAAAAGGAAATTGCTATTTTATCATTATGTAATTGGATTATTAATGATAAAAATCCTTATGATTAAATCGGATTAATAAGATATGAGATAATATTAATCCACGAACGGTTTAATCATTAAATATCCCTAGTTGTACTATTATCGAGACTGGACATCGATAATGCAGAATAGACTAGTATTGCACTTGTGCGCATTATGGAAGCTTAACGACATAGTTCTCATATGTTTAAGTATTGGATACTTATGCAAGTGTGATAAGAGGTTCTGTTAGCCGTTGGACCGGGAACAGTTTGCTCTGGATAGACCCACTCGGAATCCCATTGGTAGTATGACTATGTGTCTATGGGAATCCGAATCAGGGTAGGTGTATGTGATCTTTAACCTGAGACTTACGTCGCTAATACTTGCGACAATCAGTTTGCTTTGGTATTGGTCATCCGGAGCTTTAACAGGTTCTGTGTACGCCTGTACTGGGTTTACTGAGAATCGTAGTGTATTGGATGTGATGTCAAGATGGGAGTATCACTTCAGTCATATGGAGATGATGGTCACGCAGGATACGGTAATAGTACTCTTAAATGCTGCAGCTATCGGGATAATATGACTAGGTCATGATTATCTGATTATAGAGACTAGTTACTCGTGATCTGATATATGCTTTGTACGGGGCAGACATAGAGCCTAGCATGTGACATACGATACTGGATCGTATTACGCATTACATAATATTACTATGCCTGATACATATAATATTCCTCCACGATATTTCTGGAGAATTAGGTAGGCATAGTGCTTTGCTAGAAGCCAACCATGTCTTGTAAATCGGTGAGAATGTGGTACGGGGTACGCACATGTCGGATAGTCAAACAACCGTATTTACTGCCAACATATCCAGGTTTCTCTTGGGTCGCTTCCCAAAGATTCACCAATGGCATTTGACTCGATAGAATTAATCTGGGATTAATTATGAGAGAGAAAATTAATCTGGGATTAATTATGGCAAGAATTAATCTGGGATTAAATTCGTACAGAAGAGAGAACGCGATTAATTTAGAATTATAAAATAAATTTAATAGTTAAATTGGATTTTTCCTATTTAATTTATTTATTTGGGCTAAAATAATATATATGGGATATATTAATTGAAATTGGATTTCAATACGAAATTTAAATTGGATTTTAATTCAAGCGAACGAATTAATTTGGAATTAATTCATAAGCGACTTTCGTAATAATTTTGTGCGAGGCAACATTAGTTAATTAAATTGGATTTAATTATTTAGCGACAGAAAATTCGTTTAGTCGGATTAAATGAACCCGGGCCCAAGCTAAGTTGTGTGTTGTTGAAGATGCCAACTTGAATTTTGAATTTAAAGTGGTGGGACTCACTTCACCTATATCAACTTGTCAAAAGTGTGATGTGAGTGGTTTGCAAAATTTAATGAAACCATTTGCTTTTCACCAACCTTGTTTTTGTTTTTGGAAAAACAATTTAACAACTACTTGGTTTTTTGAAAACCAACACAAGTCAACACAACACAAAAATTTTCTTCTTCTCTCTTTCCCCCTATGGCCGTGAGCATCTCTTCCTCCTTAGACAAATTTTGCTTCAAATTTGTTCAAACTAGCACTTGTAGAGTTGGATTAAGGTGATAGGGAAACTCACCCAGGATTTGGAACTCATCTTAAAGCTTGAAGCTTCATCATTCAAAGGAATTTTTGAAATTTCTCAACCGTTCATTGTAAGTATTTCCACAACTTATCTTGAATAATTCACACACAAATCAACTTAGTGATATATGGCATGTGTAGGACACTAACAATGGTATCAGAGCCTATCTAAGCATGATTTGAATTCTAGGGTTTTATACACTTTAATTTGGGGATTTTACTTGGTGCATGTATATTTCTAAATTGGTTGTTTGGTTGTGATTATATGATGATGAATGAGAGTTATGCATGATTGGATTTGTGAAAATTGATTGGATCAAAATTTCCCCAATTTTATCACTTGGCCGAATACTACCCTAGGAAAAGCTCATGGGAATTTTTTGAAATTTGACAATTGGATGTGTTAAAAGCATGAAATGAATATTGATTGTTGATTTAATTGGATTGAAATCAAAATTGGATGTTATTTCTTGCCTATTGTCGTGAGTATGAAACATGTTGGATGGATTGATTTTGTAAATTTGTGTTGGACATGAATTGAAAGTAAAACATGATTAATTTGATTAATTAATGTTTTTGAAATATTAGATTAATTAATTAATTGTATTAATTACACTTTAATTAAATTAATGTGATATTTGGAATATTATGTTAATATAAATTATTCTTTAAAATTGGATTGGGCTAATTTGTTATATTTGGGCTAATGGGCTTGGTTGTGCCAAGTTTGGTTTTAGACAATTGGGTTGGATCCAATTGGGCCTAAAATCATTTCCATAAAGTCCAAAATATGACTTTGGGCCTTTAATAATTTAATTGGGCCTAATGAGCCAAAATTGATTTTTGACATAGGGTGATTACAATGGGCCTTGGCATTTTGGGTTTGATCTATAATGGCCAAAGTCCATGCCTAAAGAATTAATTAAAACCCATTGGACTTAGTTGAATTGGCATTGGATGCTAATTGGGCCTTTGAGACCCATTTGGATTGGATTTGGAATCCAAGTCTAAAAGACACTATTATAAGTGTAATTGTTTGATTTGGAATTAAACTAGAATTAATATTGAATACAATTAAAATTGGATTTAATATTGTAGTTCGATATAATTCAAGAATACTTACTTTGAGTATTTATTCTTAAACGAGTTGGACTCGCGAAAATCAAATCGTTGTATGAGTATTGGATGGTCATTAATTGAAGATTAATTAATTGGATTAGATTGATTGATAACATGCTTTGTGTGAATACTTGGATGTATTTATATGAATAATGTATATCGGATGGATATTAGATGAGTGGGGGCAATTTTGGAAATTGTTGTAAATATGGTATTTATTTAAATTGGACCTGTGTGTCCAACCTATCACCTCCTTATCTCTTTGTATTTATCTTCTCACCAATTCCTCTCAATAAGGTTTCTTTATGTATTACGTAATTGGGTAGAAGGATGTAAAGTGTTAGCGGGAGAGAGGAAATAGAGAGATTTGTTCTAGGAACAAATTTATATATATCCATTCGCATATCATTATTAATTTTTTATCGTGCCTTATTATGATTTTAGAATGCATGTTTAAGGGTGTATGATGAGACCTAATCAAAGATAATAAATTATTTGCCAATTTACGAAAACGCCCTCACATCAAATATTAAATGTTTCCTTCCATTGAGTGGTTCTTTCTCAAGATCCAAGATTGGCTTTGATTTGTTGGCCAAAGTCAAGATCATTGTCTATCGCAGATGTGTTTGAACCATGAAAAATTTGTTATACATCACATGTCTTGGGCAGTTGTGATTTGTTGGCCAAAGTCAAGATCACTTCTGTTCATCGACGTGGATTACGAAGTTTTCCCACTGTCAATGGGTCGCGCCTAACTGGAATCATTAAGCTTGTTGAGCCAAAGCCAATGCTTAGTTGATTAAGAGGAAACAGGTTAAGAAATAGATTGGATATATGTTTTGGACTTGGAGGTCCACCTACCGGATCTAGGAATTGGATGTGATCCAATTAATCTTAGAGATCTACCTAGTTAAGTTTTATACAGCTTGTTGGTAAAAGTCAAGGTTGTGTATTATTTAACGGGATCCTAGCCCACTAGGAAACTAGGTTTCCCGAGTACTCAACAGAGGGTTAGAGGCTCGCCGAAAATTAGTGGGTGGCTAGTATTAAATTTATAATTTCGTTTAATACTTGCTAATACGAGCGCTCTTTTATTATTTATCGTCATTATAAATACTAGTTGGACTAATTAATTTATTATTTTCTTTGAACAGTTAGACTGTACTCAAACACTACTCCACTTGTAGTTGGTTATATAGTTGGACTATAGTAGCCATTACATTTTAGTGTACCCGAAATCATTGATTGGATAATTGGACTATAGCAATCAAGATGGCTAGAAGAATTAGCGTTAGAGACATAATCATTGGGCGAGTATGTCTTTAACGGCTCAAATTTTTCAGATTGGGAGATGAACCTCAAGATAGTCCTGGGGGCCGAGAAGTTACTCTATGTCTTATAGAGACCTCTCGGGCCTGAGCCCGGACATGAGCGGGCAGTTGATTATGAGCTTTGGAAGACTCATCGAGATGAAAACTTTACTGCTCAGTCAGTCATGCTTGCTGCAATGACTCCACAATTTCGTCGTCAGAACAATGGATTGGATCCCTACCAAGTGATGTTGAAATTGAAGGAACTTCATAGATCTAACCTTAGATCTCAGAAGTATGAGTTGCAAAAGAAGCTCTTTCACTCGTGAATGTCAGAGGGTACATCTGTCGAACACTATATGTAGATGATTACTGACATCGAACAGCTAGGTCAGCTGGGCATTACCTTTGAGGCCGAGACTTCTATAGATTTGATCTTACAGTCTCTGCCCGATTTCTTGGGCGGGTTCATCATGAACTACAATATGATGAACCAAGAGAAGACCCATGGAGAGTTGATGGCAATGCTGAAAGAGGCAGAGCCAGAGCTTCAAAAAGGTAAGAAGCAAGAGGCGCATCTTACTTCGACATCCAAGAAGACCAAGGCTTGGCCGAAGGCTTCTTGGGGTATGAAGAAAAAGAAAAAGAAGGGCAAGGCTAAATCATCACAATCTTCTAGAAAGACGAAGAACATATCCCAAGACGTCTGCCTACATTATGGAAAACATGGTCACTGGAAGCGTGACTTCCATAAGTACCAGACGGACTTGAAGGAAGCGAGGGCGGGCAAGGCTCCAGCCTCAGATATGTTTGTTATTAAAATAAACATGTCCACTACTGGTTTTAAAAAATTGGATTTTTGATTCTAGATGTGGTACTAATATATGTATTGATGTGCATGATCTGAAGATTAGCAGGAGACTGGCTTCACGAGAGATCGACCTCCGAGTCGGAAATGGGACAATAGTCGCCGTTTTGGCCGTTGGCACATATATTTTGAATCTGCATTCGGGGCATGTACTTAACTTAGGAGACTGTTATTTTGTACCTAGTTTGACTAGGAATATCATCTCTGTATCTTGTTTAACCCGATACGGGTATACCTTTGTATTCTGGAACACTGGGTGTTTTGTATATAAAGATGATGTTTTGATATGTACATCAGATGTTAATAATGGTCTTTATATTTTGAATATAAATGAATCTCAAACATATAACATGACAAACAAAATGCTCAAAATGAGTAAAACAGATGAAACTTATCTGTGGCATTGTCGTCTAGGACACATTAACAAAACTCGCATATCCACACTTTTGAAGTATGGATACTTGGACGAATTTGATCCTAATTCATATGATGTCTGCGAATCTTGTTTATTAGGCAAAATGCCTAAAACACCTTTTAGTGGTAAATGTGTATGTGCCACCGAACTGTTAGCCATAGTTCATAGTGACGTATGAGGGCCCATGTCTAGCCAGGCTAGAGGTGGATATGAATACTTCGTAACCTTTACGGATGATACATCGCGTTATGATTATGTGTATCTCATGAAACACAAGTCGGAAACTTTTGAGAAATTCAAAGAGTTTCGACACGAAGTAGAAAAACAGACGGGCAAAACTATTAAAACATTGCGGTCGGATCGTGGTGGAGAATACTTAAACACTGAGTTTTAAAATTACTTGAAAGAGTATGGTATTCTTTCACAGTGGACTCCTCCCGGAACACCTCAATTGAACGGTGTGTCCGAATGTAGAAACCGAACTTTGTTGGACATGGTAAGGTCAATGATGAGCCGCACAGAGCTACCAATTTCCTTATGGGGAAACGCATTAAACAGTGCAATACTCATTTTGAATAAGGTTCCGTCAAATTCTGTTGGACAGACTCCATATGAAATATGGACAGGAAAGAAACCGGGTTTCTCATTCCTGATGATTTGGGGATGCTGGGCATACGTTAAATGTTTGGATAGTACCAAACTAGAACCCAAATCAAATAAGTGTCTATTTGTAGGTTATCATATGGAAACCAAAGGATATTTCTTCTACAACCCACAAGAGAACAAAATATTTGTTGTTCTCCATGCGATTTTCGTAGAAAATGAATTCATGAATGCACTGGAAAGTGGGAGGAAAGTAGAACTTGATGAAAATCAGAGTGATACTGTTCTTGGCACCGACCCCCTCACGGAACACGGAGAGTCTATCAGGGATGGCTCTATTCCATAATCTTCTAAAACACAAGAACCGCGTAGGTCAGAGAGAGTCAGAAAACAGCCTGAGTGGTATGGGTTTCTGTTCTCACCTCATGTAGACATTAATCTTATTGAGGAAGATGAACCGACTACATATGAGGAAGTTGTTGTGTTTCCAGGTTTAATCCCAAGATCAAATCAAGCATAAAATGTGAATGAATAACAAAGAATAGTGGCAGAAACACACTTACATTGATCGGTTTATGGATGCGTCAAACAACAAAAATTTTCCCTCCAAGTAGCTTCAAGATTCAGCCAAGAGAGTCCACAAGCTCCAAGCTCTCAAGTTGGTTTCCCTAACACCTTGTATTATCCTTGATGAGTGCTAGCTTTTTGAGAATTAGTGCAACAAAAATTCTCTCATTTCCTTCTCTCAATTTCGGTGAAGAAGAAAGCAAGTGGGGATAGTATTTTCCTTAAGTGTTTCGGTCAAGGTGAGAGAATGAAGAAGCTTGTGTGTTTTGATTTTCAAATCAATTTATATCTAATACAAAAAAGTGATTTGGTAAAAGGTCACACAAAGCTTTCAATTTGGAGTATTTTACAAGCCACCAACAACTCCACCAAAACACATCAACCAAAAGTAACTTAAGGTGACATGTGATGTGACACTTGATGTGACATGTGGGCCCACTCGATTCCGAATACAAGTGGGCCCGTAAACACTCCCGGGCTCGGGTTCGCTAATTCCGAATTAACGAACTTCCGTCGCGACGTAATTAAATCGAATTTAATTAAATAATTATGCCTAGCAAAATTACTATTCACGTCGCTAACGAATTAATTCTAAATTAACTCGTTTGCCCGAATTAAAATCTAATTTTAATTCCGCGTCGAAATCTAATTTTGATTATATTATTTTAATGATTAATTCCAAATTAATCTTTCTCTCCCTTAAAATAGTACTTTATCCAAGATAAAGTCTCTCCGCAATTAATCCCAGATTAATTTAGCTCGAATTATACGTCATCGGTGAATCTTCAGGAAGCGACCCAAGAGATCCCTGAATATGTTGGCAGTAAATCCGCTCGTCGGACTATCCGAACACGTACGTACCTAGTACTACATTTTTACCGATTTACGAGACAAGGTTGCTTCTAGCAAAGCGCTATGCCTCCCCAATTCTCCAGAAATATTCTTAATGGAATATACGATCTATATCAGGCGTAGTATACGTAGTATTGTGTATAGCGATCCAGTATCGGATGTCACATGCAATGCCTGGGGCTGGAATAGTGTCTGCCCCGTACGAAGCATATATCGGATCACTAGCAACTAGTCTCTTTATAATCGGATAATCATGACCTAGTCATATTATCCCGATGGTTGTAACCTTTTAGAGAACCAGTTCTGTATCCATGCGTGACCATCATCTCCATATGACTGAAGTGATACTTCCGTCTTGACATCACATCCAATACACTATGATTCTCAATAAGCCCAGAAGAGGCGTACACAGAACCTGTTAAAGTCCTGGACGACCAAAACCAAAACGTATTGATTGTCGCAAGTATTAGCGATGCAAGTCTCAGGTTAAGACCAAATACACCTACCCTGATGCGGACTCCCATAGACACATAGTTATACTACCAATGGGATTCTGCGGGGTCTATCCAGAGCGAAGCTGTTTTCCGTACCATCGGTAAAATACAACCTCTTATCACACTTGCATAAGTATCCTATACTTAAATACATGAGAATTATGCTGTTACGCTTCCATAACACGCACAAGTGCGATACTAGTCTATTCCGCATTATCGATGTCCAGTCTCGATAATACTATGACTAGAGATATTTAATGATTAAACCGTCGTGGATTGATACTGTCTCATATCATCTCAATCCGGAACTAATTATAAGGACTTTCATCATTCACACATTTAAGTAATCTAATTACGAAATGATAAAAGGCAATTTCCATTGCTACATAATTAATTTGTACCAAAACACAATGTCTTTTACAAATAGTGACGCTATGGGTCATAACTGTCTAACAATCTCCCACTTGGCCTATAGCCAGTCACTCAAGCATCTAATACCTGAACTATGTACATGTCGCTCAAACTTCTGCTGAGGAATGGCTTTCGTCAACGGATCTGCAATGTTGTCCTCTGATGCGACCTTCTCGATCTTCACATCGCCACGATGTATGATCTCACGAATCAGATGGAAACATCGAAGAACATGCTTGGATCGTTGATGAGACCTCGGTTCCTTAGCCTGCGCTATAGCCCCGTTATTGTCACAATATAATTGAACGGGCTCAGCTGCTAACGGAACTACTCCTAATCCAATTAGGAATTTTCGGATCCAAACTGCCTCCTTTGTTGCTTTAGCTGCAGCGATATACTCCACTTCTGTTGTTGAATCGGCAACAGTCTCTTGCTTGGAAGATTTCGACCTCACTGATCTGTTATTCAAACAAAATATGTACCCGAATTGCGACTAACAGTCGTCTTTGTCGGTTTGGAAACTTGCATCGGTATACCCAATTACCTCAAGTTCTCCATCTCCATAGATTAAGAAAGCATCCTTAGTTCGTCTAAGATACTTAAGGATATTCTTAATCGCTATCCAGTGACTTTCACCTAGATCGGCCTGATAGCGACTATACATGCTTAAAGCATAGGAGACATCAGGTCGCGTACATATCATGGCATACATGATCGATCCGACTGCCGAGGCGAATGGTATCCGACTCATGCTGTCTCTCTCATCTTAAGTTTTAGGACACATGTCTTTAGATAGAGTGACGCTATGTGACACTGGCAACAGTCCCCTCTTGGACTGATCCATGCTAAAACTCTTCAACACTTTGTCAATGTACGTACTCTGGGAGATTCCAAGCAGCTTTCCAGATCTATCCCGGTAGATCTTTATTCCTAGAATAAAGGCTGCTTCTCCCAGATCTTTCATGGAGAATTTCAATGAAAGCCAAGCTTTCACCGACGTTAACATGGGAATGTCATTGCCAATAAGTAATACATCGTCAACATAAAGGACAATGAATGTCAGTGCTCTCCCACTAACCTTCTTATATACACAAGGATCATCTTCGCTTTGAACAAAATCATATTCTTTTATGATCTCATCAAAGCGTTGGTTTCAAGAACGCGATGTTTGCTTCAATCCATAAATGGATCGATTTAACTTACAAACCTTGTTTGCAAGTCTCGGCATGAAAAAACCATCAGGCTGTTGCATATAAACATCCTCCAAAAGGTTTCCGTTAAGTAAAGCGATTTTGACGTCCATCTGCCATATCTCGTAATCGAAATATGCAGCTATAGCAAGCATTATCCGAATGGATTTAATCATGGCAACATGTGAGAAAGTTTCGTCGTAATCGACACCATGTCGTTGATGATACCCCTTCGCTACAAGCCTAGCTTTGTATGTTTGTACGTTGCCATCCATGTTGTTCTTCTTCTTGAAGACCCATTTGCATCCAATAGGCTTTACGCCTTCTGGTGCATCAACCAGTGTCCAAACTTGGTTGGTGTACATGGAACCCATTTCGGACTTCATGGCCTCTTGACATAAAGCGGACTCGATATCTTGTACAGCTTCCTCATACGTAGCCGATTCTTTATCCTCAATGAGATTAATATCTACATGAGGTGAGATCAGAAACCCATACCTCTCAGGTTGTTTCCTGACTCTCTCCGACCTACGCGGTCCTTGTGTAATCAAAGATTGTGGTACAGATTCGTCCCTGATGAACTGTTCATGTTCCGTTGAGGATTCTATGCTAGAAACAGTATCACTTCGATTTTCATCGAGTTCTACTTTCCTCCCACTAACCACTGCATTTAGGAATTCCTTATCAAGGAAAACCGCATGTAGAGCAACAAATACTTTGTTCTCTTGTGGGTGATAGAAGTAATATCCTTTGGTTTCCCTAGGATATCCTACGAATAGGCATTTATCCGATTTAGGTTCAAGTTTGGTACCTTCCAAACGTTTGACGTATGCCCAGCATCCCCAAATCTTCAGGAATGAGAAGCCCGGTTTCTTTCCTGTCCATATCTCATACGGAGTCGGTTGAACAGACTTTGACGGAACCTTATTCAAAATAAGTATTGCACTGTTTAATGCATATCCCCAGAAGGAAATAGGTAGCTCAGTGCGACTCATCATAGACCTTACCATGTCTAACAAAGTTTGATTTCTCCGTTCGGACACACGATTTGATTGCGGTGTTCCAGGAGGAGTCCACTGTGAAAGAATACCATATTCTTTCAAGTAGTCAAGAAACTCATTGCTCAAGTATTCGCCACCACGGTCCGACCGTAATGTCTTAGTACTCTTGCCGGTCTGTTTTTCAACTTCGTGTCTAAACTCTTTGAATTTATCAAAAGTTTCCGACTTGTGTCTCATAAGATACACATAACCATAACGCGATGCATCATCCGTAAAGGTTACGAAGTATTCATATCCACCTCTAGCCTGGCTAGACATGGGCCCACAAACGTCACTATGAACTAGGGTTAACAGTTCGGTATCTCGTACACCTTTACCTCTAAAAGGTGACTTAGGCGTTTTGCCTAATAAGCAAGATTCGCAGACGTCATATGAATTTGGATCAAATCCGTCCAAGTACCCACTCTTCGAAAGTATGGATATGTGAGTCTTGTTTATGTGTCCCAGACGACAATGCCACATATAAGTTTCATCTTTATGACTCACTTTAAGTCTTTTGTTTGTTACAGAATATGGTTGAGATTGATTTATATTCAAAATATAAAGACCATTATTTACAACAGCATTGCAAATTTCTATATCATTTTTATACATAAAACACCCAGTGTTTCGAAATACAAAAGTATACCCACATTGGGTTAACATAGATAAAGAAATAATATTCCTAGTCAAACTAGGTACATAATAACAGTCCAAAAGTTCAAGTACATGCCCCGAAGGCAGTTCCAAAACAAAAGTGCCCACGGCCAAAACGACAACAGATGTCCCATTTCCAACACGCAGATCAATCTCCCCTGACGCCAGTTTCCTGCTAATCCGCAGATCCTGCACATCAGTACAAATGTGAGTACCACAACCAGAATCAAAAATCCAATTTTTAAAACTAGAAGTAGTCATGTTTATTTCTATAACAAACATACCTGAGGCCGGTGCCTTGCCCGCCTTTATCTCATTCTGGAGCGCCTTGTACTCGCGGCAGTCACGTTTGCAATGACCCCGCTTCCCGTACTGGAGGCAAACATCCTGAGACTTGTCCTTCGGCTTCCCAGAAGCCTTTGACGCCTTACTCTTGCCCTTCTTCTTATGCTTTTTCTTTTTGACACCTCCAGTCGCCTTGGGCCCAGCCCTCGGTGAATGAGATGTCGAAGCAAAGTGCGCCTCGCGCTTTTTGCCCTTTTGAAGCTCCTTCTCTGCCTCACGCAGCGTGGACATCAGCTCTCCAAGAGTCTGCTCTTGGTTCAACATGTTGTAGTTCATGATGAACCCACTCCAAGTGTCGGGGAGAGACTGCAAGATCAAATCTATAGAGGTCTCTATCTCAAAGACAATCCCCATTTGTCCAAGCTGCTCAATATCGGCAATCATCTGTGTCATGTGATGTTCAACAGATGTACCCTCCGACATTCAAGCACGGAAGAGCTTCTTCTGTAACTTATATCTTTGCGATCTAAGGTTAGATCGGTGCAGATCATGCAATTTTGCCAACATGTTATAGGGATCCAATCCCTTGTTTTGTCGACGGAATTACTGAGTCATAGCAGCAAGCTTAATAGACTTAGCAATCGCGTTGTCGTCACTATGTGTCTTCCAAAGATCTAGCTCGAGCAACTGATCAGAACTGGGCTTAGGCCCAAAAGGTCTCTCTATAGTATATAGAAGCCTCTCAGATCCCAGGATTATCCTGAGATTGAGTTCCCAATCGGAGAAGTTAGTCCCGTTGAAGACATTGTCTCCCATGATTATGTCACGGACATTATTCTTTCCGGTCATTTTAACTGCGATAATCTAATTATCCAATTAACAATGTAGGGTACAGTCCAACTGTTACAAGAAAAATAACATTATATTAGTCCAACTAATAAAATAATTTTGACGAAATATTTGAAAGCGCGTAAAGCTAAGTATTTGAACGAAATTGCAAATTCAATACTAGCCTCCCACTATTTTTCGGCGAGCCTCTAACCCTCTGTCGAGTACTCGGGAAACCCAGTTTCCTAGTGGGCTAGGATCCCGTTAAATAATGCACAACCTTGACTTTGGCCAACAAGCTGTATGATATTTAACTAGGTAGATCTCGAAGATCAATTGGATCTCATCCAATTCCTAGATCCGGTAGGTGGACCTCCAAGTCCGAAACATATATACAATATATATGCCAATATATCCAATATATTTTCCTAACCTTTTCCTCTGAATCAACTAAGCCTTGGCTTTGGCACAACAAGCTTAATGATTCCAGTTAAGCGGGACCCATTGACGTGGAAAACTTCGTAATCAATGTCGATGGACAAGAAGTGATCTTGACTTTGGCCAAAAAATCACAACTTGGACAAGACACCGATATGGAACAAAGCCTTCATGATTCAAACACATCCGCGATTGAAAAGTTCTTGACTTTGGCCAACAAACCAATGCCAATCTTGGATCTTGAGTAAGAATCACTCAATGGAAGGAAATATCGCTTAATATGAATTGAGGGATTTTCACGTAAATTGGCAACCAATTTATTATCTTTGTTAGGTCTCATCATCATACACCCTTAAACATGCATTCTAAACACATAATAAGGCGCGAAAGTAAATTAATAACGATATGCGGATGGATATTTAACAACTTGTTCCTAGAACAAATCACTTCATTTCCTCTCCCCGGCTAGCACTATTCTACTTCTACCCAATTACATAATACAATAATAGAAACCTCATTACATTGAGGGGAATTAGGTGAGAAGAGAATACAAAGAAATAATGAGAGATAAGGTTGGACGCGCATGTCCAATTTATAAATTCCAAATTTACAACAATTTCTAAAATTGCCCTTTCCCTTCTATTATCCATCCGATATACGCTATTCATTCAACACATCCATATATTCATTCATAGCATGCAATTCAACCAATCTAATCCAATTAATTAGTCTTTGAATTATGTGATCATCCAATGTTCAAACAACGATTTGATTTTTGCGCGAGTCCAACTCGTTTGAGAATAAGTACTCAAAATACGAATTCTTGAATTATATCGAACTACTCGTTAAATCTAATTTAATTCGTATTCAATACTAATTCATTTATTTAATTCCAAATTAAATATCTACACTTTTAATGTGCTTTAACGACTTAGATTCCAAATCTAACCTTATCGGGTCTCAAAGCCCAACTAACATCCAATGTTCGTTTAATTAAAGTCCGATGGGCTTTCAATTGATTTCATAAGGCATGGGCTTTGGTCAATATGGGTCAAACCCAATTACCAAGCCCAATTAAGGAATCACCCTCATTTTCCAAGAAAACAATTTTAGCCCATAAGGCCCAATTAAACTTTTAAAGCCTATTTATTACATTTGGACTTAATGGAATGATTTAGGCCCAATTTGGATCCAATCCAATTGGCCTAAACCAACTTGGCCCAACCAAGCCCATTATGCCCAAATATAACAATTTCAAGCCCAATTCAAAATCAAGCCCATTAATCAAATTTTAAAATTCCAAATTTTATAATTCAATTAACTTAAGTGTAATACATCAATTAATTACCCAAATTAATATTTCCAAAATACAATTTAACTAATTAATTATGTATCATATTGTTCAACTAATGTCCAACATTCTTGAATCAAAAAATCAACTTGTTCCATGCTATCAAGCTCTCGGCAATGGTAAGGAATTTTGTCCGAATTCGTTTTTCAATCCGATTGAATTTTAAATTGACATATCCCAATCGTTTCAAGTCATCCAATGATCTACGAAACAAAAAATACCAAGACTTGTAGGGTAAAGTTACATTCGGCCAAGCCAATCCATGGGCAAAAAATTGATCCAATCAATATTTCAAGAAATTGATCCAATACAACCTCAATATATCATCATTCAAGCATACTCAATCAATCAATTTTATCAAATCATGCTCAAATTGATTTTACCTAAATTTTACCCTAATTCATTTCATGCTCATTTTGGCTCAATGATACCATTGTTGGGTTTCTAGGTTTAATCCCAAGATCAAATCAAGCATAAAATGTGAATGAATAACAAAGAAGAGTGGCGGAAACACACTTACATTGATCGGTTTATGGATGCGTCAAACAACAAATTTTTTCCCTCCAAGTAGCTTCAAGATTCGGCCAAGAGAGTCCACAAGCTCCAAGCTTTGTTTTGATTTTCCAAGCTCTCAAGCTGGTTTCCCTAACACCTTGTATGATCCTTGATGAGTGCTAGCTCTTTGAGAATTATTGCAACAAAAATTCTCACACTTCCTTCTCTCAATTTCGGTGAAGAAGAAAGCAAGTGGGGAGAGTATTTTCCTTAAGTGTTTCGGTCAAGGTGAGAGAATGAAGAAGCTTGTGTGTTTTGATTTTCAAATCAATTTATATCTAATACAAAAAGTGATTTGGTAAAAGGTCACACAAAGCTTTCAATTTGGAGTATTTTACAAGCCACCAACAACTCCACCAAAACACATCAACCAAAAGTAACTTAAGGTGACATGTGATGTGACACTTGATGTGACATGTGGGCCCCACTCGATTCTGAATACGAGTGGGCCCGCAAACACTCCAGGGCTCGGGTTCGCTAATTCCGAATTAACGAACTTCCGCCGTGACGTAATTAAATCGAATTTAATTAAATAATTATGCATAGCAAAATTACTATTCACGTCGCTAACGAATTAATTCTAAATTAACTCGTTTGCCCGAATTAAAATCTAATTTTAATTCCGCGTCGAAATCTAATTTTGAATATATTATTTTAATGATTAATTCCAAATTAATCTTTCTCTCTCTTCAAATAGTACTTTATCCAAGATAAAGTCTCTCCGCAATTAATCCCAGATTAATTTAGCTCGAATCATACGTCATCGGTGAATCTTCGGGAAGCGACCCAAGAGATCCCTGGATATATTGGCAGTAAATCCGGTCGTTGGACTATCCGAACACGTACGTACCTAGTACTACGGTTTTACCGATTTACGAGACAAGGTTGGCTTCTAGCAAAGCGCCATGCCTACCCAATTCTCCAGAAAAATTCTTAATGGAATATACGATCTATATCAGGCGTAGTATACGTAGTATTACGTATAGAGATCCAGTATCGGATGTCACATGCAAGGCCTGAGACTGGAATAGTGTCTGCCCCGTATGAAACATATATCGAATCACTAGCAACTAGTCTCTTTATAATCGGATAATCATGACCTAGTCATATTATCCCCACGATTGCAACCTTTTAGAGAACCAGTTCTGTATCCCTGCATGACCATCATCTCCATATGACTGAAGTGATACTTCCGTCTTGACATCATATCCAATACACTACGATTCTCAATAAGCCCTGAAGAGGCGTACACAGAACCTGTTAAAGTCCTGGACGACCAAAACCAAAGCGTATTGATTGTCGCAAGTACTAGCGATGCAAGTCTCAGGTTAAGACCAAATACACCTACCCTGATGCAGACTCCCATAGACACATAGTCATACTACCAATGAGATTCCGCGGGGTCTATCCAGAGCGAAGCTGTTTTCCGTACCATCAGTAAAACACAACCTCCTATCACACTTACATAAGTATCCTATACTTAAATACATGAGAATTATGTTGTTACGCTTCCATAACACGCACAAGTACGATACTAGTCTATTCCGCATTATCGATGTCCAGTCTCGATAATACTACGACTAGGGATATTTAATGATTAAACCATCATGGATTGATACAGTCTCATATCATCTCAATCCGGAACTAATCATAAGGACTTTCATCATTCACACATTTAAGTAATCTAATTACGAAATGATAAAAGGCAATTTCCATTGCTACATAATTAATTTGTACAAAAACATAATGTCTTTCACAAATAGTGATGATATGGGTCATAACTGTCCAACCGAAGCGATACAAGCTATCAACTCCACTTTATGGCAGGATGCCATGAAGTCCGAAATCGATTCCATGTATACAACCAAGTTTGGACACTGGTTGATGCACCAGAAGGCATTAAGCCTGTTGGTTATAAATGGGTCTTCAAGAAGAAGACAGACATGGATGGCAACATACAAACGTACAAAGCTAGGCTTGTAGCGAAAAAGTATCATCAACGACATGGTGTCGATTACGACGAGACTTTTTGACCTGTTGCCATGATTAAATCCATTCGGATAATACTTGCTATTACTGCATATTTCGATTATGAAATATGGCAGATGGACGTCAAAACCGCTTTCCATAACAGAAACCTTTTGGAGGATGTTTATGTGCAACATCCTGACGGTTTTGTCGTGCCAAGACATGCAAACAAGTTTTGCAAGTTAAACCGATCTATTTATGGATTAAAGCAAGCATCGCGTTCTTGGAACCAACGTTTTGATGAGATCATAAAAGAATATGGTTTCATTCAAAACGAAGATGATTCTTATGTATATAAGAATGTTAGTGGGAGCGCACTGACATTTATTGTCTTATATGTTGATAATGTATTGTTTTTAGGCAATGACATTCCCATGCTACAATCGGTGAAAGCTTGACTTTCATTACAATTCTCCATGAAAGACCTAGGAGAAGCAGCTTTCATTCTAGGAATAAGAGTCTACCGGGATAGATCTAGAAAGCTGCTGGGACTCTCCCAAAGCTCGTACATTGACAAAGTGTTGAATAAATTTAACATGGATCAGTCCAAGAGGGGGCTGCTTCCGGTGTCACATGGCATCTCTCTATCTAAGGACATATGTCTTAAAACTAAAGATGAGAGAAATGCAATGAGTCGGATCCCGTATGCTTCCGCAGTCGAATCGATCATGTACGCCATGATATGTACGTGACATGGTGTCTCATATTCTTTGAGCATGTGCACTCGTTATCAGGCCGATCCAGGTGATGGTCACTGGATTACTGTAAAAAACATCCTTAAGTATCTTAGACGAACTAAGGATGTTTTCTTAGTCTATGGGAAGGAGAACTTGAGGCGACTGGGTACGCCGATGCAAGTTTCCAAACCGATAAAGATGACTGTAAGTCACAATCTGGGTACATATTTTGTCTGAACAACGGAGCAGTGAGCTGGAAATCTTCTAAGCAAGAGACTGTTGCCGATTCAACAACAGAAGTGGAATACATTGCTGCAGCTAAGGCAGCAAAAGAAGCAGTTTGGATCCGTAAATTCCTAATTGGATTAGGAGTAGTTTCATTAGCAGCTGAGCCCGTACCTTTGTATTGTGACAAGAACGGATAGCACAGGCTAAGGAACCGTGGTCTCATCAACGATCCAAGCATGTACTTCGACGATTTCATCTGATTTCTGATATCATTGTTGGACAATTATGACCCAAAAAGTCACTATTTGTAAAATATATTGTGGTTTTTGTACAAATTAACTATGTGACAATGAAAATTGCTATTTTATCATTTTGTAATTAGATTACCTGAATATATAAATGATAAGAGTCCTTATGATTAGTTCCGAATTATAAGATATGAGACAATATCAATCCACTAAGGTTTAATCATTAAATATCCCTAGTCGTAGTATTATCGAGACTGGACATCGATAATACGGAATAGACTAGTATTGCACTTGTGCGCGTTGTGGGAGCTTAACGACATAGTTCTCATATATTTAAGTATTGGATACTTATGCAAGTGTAATAAGAGATTGTGTTTACCGATGGTACGGGAACAACTTTGCTCTGGATAGACCCCTTGGAATCCCATTGGTAGTATGACTATGTGTCTATGGGAATCCGAATCAGGGTAGGTGTATTTGGTCATAACCTGAGACTTGTATCGCTAATACTTGCGACAATCAATACGCTTTGGTTTTGGTCATCCGAGACTTTAACAGGTTCTGTGTACGCCTCTTCTGGGTTTATTGAGAATCGTAGTGTATTGGATGTGATGTCAAGACGGAAGTATCACTTCAGTCATATGGAGATGATGATGCCAACATATCCTGGGATCTCATGGGTCGCTTCCCGAAGATTCACCGATGACGTATGACTCGAACATAATTAATCTGGGATTAATTAGAAGAGAGATAAAATTAATCTAGGATTAATTACGGCAAGATTTTATCTGGGATAAAATTCAATTAATAGAGAGAGAACGATTAATTCGGAATTAATTTTTAAAATAACATATTCGATATATTAAATGAAATTAGATTTCATAACGGAATTAAAATTGGATTTTAATTCGTGCGCACGAATTAGTTTAGAATTAATTCGCGAGCGACTTTAATAGTAATTTTGCTAGGCATAATTATTTAATTAAATTTGATTTAATTAAGTCGCAACGAAAAATTCGTTAATTCAGAATTAACGAACCCGAGCCTATGATGTTTTAACACCTAGTGCATGGGATTCATTCCCAAAACTATGGATAATGTGGGCCTCGACCCTGGGATTCATTCCTAAAACTGTGGATAATGTGGGCCTCGACTCTGGGATTCATTCCCGAAACTGTTGATAAGGTGGGCCTCGACCATGGGATTCATTCCCAAAACTATTGATAATGTGGGCCTCAACCCTGGGATTCATTCCCAAAACTGTTGATAATGTGGGCCTCGACCCTGAGATTCATTCCCAAAACTGTTGAACTGATGGTTCGAGGCACTTCGGCCCCTGATCCGTCCTCATTCCCGAGGAGTTGCTCGTCCTCAATTTGAGGTTGTTCTCCATTCCTGGAGTGTCATTCCCGGCTTGCTCGTCCTCATTCCGGAGGTTGTTCTCCATTCCCGGAGTTCCATTCTCGGCTTGCTCCTCCTCATTCCCAATTTTGTTCTCCATTCCCGGAGTGCAATTCTTTGCTTGCTCGTCCTAATTCCCGAGGTTGTTCTCCATTCCCGGAGTTCTTCGTCGCTTTTTCTTTTTCTTCAAAGCCTGCGAACATAAAATAAAATTGTGTGTATGTGGCATGTATGTTTGTATGCTTGGATGCATTTCCTATTCTGATGGGTTTTCTTTGTCTTCCTTGGTTAGACATTCCTTGGGCTCTTTGGTGCCCTTTGCCTATAGAAGTCTTTGGTCGCCCCTTTGGCCTGCTTACAGTTTCCTCATGTCAATTCTATTCCGGTGATTGTTCAATTCTTTTTGGCTCAATATCCTATTATGTCCCTTATTCGCGGGGTGGTTGACTAGTCGCCCCCAGACCTGGTTTAGCTTTCTGCTCTCCGCTGCCTGTACTGGGTCAATGTGGATTACGCCTTCTTGAAATCGGCCTCATCCTTGAAATTGGAATCCATTTTCCGTCACTATGTGATGTGGCATCTCGTATCGACATACAATACTACTGGCTATGAAATAGTCCCAATAGCTTACACATATTATTGTCCTCAAAGAATGCCCAGTAATAAAACTAAAGAACCTTCGAAACACTCCATGCAACTCAAATCCAAGTCTTTGAATAAATCATCTAAGTCAGACTCACAGTGTGTGTATGTAAAGGTTCATTTACAGCTTGATTCCTAGGTAAGCCAACTCAATAATTTCGTTCCAAAATTGGGATCGATGGGTCAAACCAACCTAGATGTCTCAATTATGATCTACAATTGATTTTTTCGTGCTCAATATGGTATCATTTTCTTTTTTTTCTTTTCTTTTGTCTCTTTTTTTTCAACAACACACCTACCCTTTAAGGTAGCATTTCTCCTCATGGTGGTCCTAATACTCGTCCATGGGTAGCTTCACGCTTATCGGTTATAGGTGGTTTAATTATTATTTTTTTAGAGACTTTTCTTTTATTTTCAACCATACCACATAACATAACACAAGCAAATCAGGATAGACATCTAAGCGAACGGTCATTCATCGACCTGGAATTTCTTCAACTACTCACCTTGCCGACTACTCAGGTTTTCACTGCTAAAAACCTATTATTAAGTGTTTACGAGTCTAACATAGATCAACTACTCAAAGCGTCATATAAAAGTACATCAAGAACTTATCGTTTCGAAGATTTCACCCTAAAGCAAACAATTTTATCATTGGACTCATGCATAACTATTAAGGACTAACAGGAAAAGACTCGAACAGGTAAGGAAAATTAATATCTTTATGATTAATAAATGCAGGATTACAATTAAATAACTCAGGAAAATAGACATCTTCTTAATGCAGGATTACAATGTATGGGTGTTTTAACACCTAGTGCCCTAAAACCATCTGGTTTGGGAGTCACTGACCCAAAGCTCGTTACATAGATCAAAGATGTTGTATATAAAAAAAAAAATAAAAAAAAAAATCAGAAAAATCACATACCTCACCTATGTTGATTATAGCAAACAGAACAACTTTAGATACTCAGATTGGTTTGACCCATTAACTACTGAGAATTGAGACGAAATCACTAAGTTGACAACTTAGAGTCGAAGCTGTTTACTGGACTATTCACACACACACTTTGAGTCTGATTTAGATATGTTGTTCAAAAGAAAGGATTTTAGTTGGAATATGCATTTTGAAGGTTCCTCTAACTTTGATGCTGAACATTCTCTGAGGACGATATTTATATATTTCTTATCTTTTCTTTTTGCTTTTGTGTGCATTTGTTTCACTACCTTTTTACTTTTGTAAAATGTTTGTGGGTATCATTAATGTAAACCCTCTCGAGACTACAACTCGTCCACTAGGGACACCTAGGGGTTTAAAGTCTTGTTGCATACGCTAAATGCAACTGTGATCCCTACGAAAGTGGCTTAGTTAATTTTATTTTTGTGATATTTTATGTTTTGCTAGAGGACTAGCAAAATATTAGGTTTGGGGGGTGTGATGAGTGGTAATTATATCACTATTTCCCACTTATTTAACCTAATATTTTGTATAGTTTCTCGGGTTTTGTGAACGTTTTGATGTGTTTTATTGTTATCTTGCAGATAAATAAAGTTTGGAAAGTATTGTAAGCAATTTGGGGCCAAAAGAGTGAAAAAGGACGAAAATGGCATTTTGTAATTTGGCTGCGCCGCCTGCTAACTTGTGCCGGACACGTGGACCAGTCAGAAGAAATTTGCTAAAATGCACCGGATGCTAACGTACGCCGATCATGCTAACGTTTACCGTGACACGTGTCATCATCAGAATCGATCATGCTAAAATGCTCCTGGACACGTGTCGTGATTCTATGGTACCGAGACTCCGCGTGACACGTGTCACCTTCTGAATGGACCGAATCATCGGTGAATCATCTTCTGCCACGTGTCAAGATGCCATTAGATCGAATCTTACCGCGTGCCACGTGTCGAAATCCTATTGGGCCGACAAAATACGCGTCAATAGTCAACAAGTCAAGCCGCGTGGACCAAGTCAACAGAGCCAGCGTCGCGACGCAAGAAGGAAGTTGGCGTCGCGACGCCAGACGCAGAATTTGCCTATAAATTGAGGCCTTCAGCATTCATTTCTCTTGTGCTTTCCTTGAGAGTTTTTCCATGTTTTTAGAGGATTGCATCTAGTTTTTGTATATATAAAGAATATTTTTAATTATGTATTTTAATTTTCAGTAATAGTAATAGTTCTTCTTCTTCTTCTATTTTCTTTTATGTTTTGTAGTTAAATTTCTGCTGGGGTAAAATGTGAAACCTTTAATATAATTATCTAGGTAAATCTCACTTAATTATAATTTATAAATTATAATTTAACCGGATTAATTAATGTCAGACTTTATTACCGCCTATATGGTCGGGTTAAATATAAATTACTTTACCACATATATGGCTGGTCTGTATGTGACAGATAATTACCGCCTATATGGCTGGTGTAGTTGGACTAAATGGATTACCGCCTATATGGCTGGTTTTAAATGTTTAACATTATTAATTCCTGAGAAAACAGAATATAAAATAATTTATATATTATAATAAGTGAGATTCCTAGATAAGAAATATTAAATGTGGATCCTCTAACCCCAGCATTTTATTTTTATTCTAGGGAAGTGATGAAGCACAATATTCACAGGCTTAATAATTGATTTTCTTTATTATGGGTAATTCTTTAGTTTGTTTATTGAGTCTTAAGCTTAATGCTTCTTGTTGTCTGATCACCAATAAGATTGATATGGTAAACTTAAAATGAACTAGACATATGGATTTTAGGTTTCAGCCTTAGATTCAATAGCCCACGATATTCCTTGAGGATAGATAAACCTTTAATAGATTTCCTTACAGGATAGAAATATACCTGTCGGGCGGGGGTAGCCACAATTGGAACTTAATCTTAATGAATCCAGGTAATTTGGTTGACATAGACATATGGTTCAATTGGGTTATACTGGGTATTTCCGTCTGACCATCGATAGAGGCTTTTGCATATTTTCGTGTTCCAGGTTAGCAAATTGATTTATTACACATAAATAAGAGAATCAATTCATCTTTATAATAATATTGTGTGGAGTCACAACCATATATCCTTGAGTCTTTTCTTTTATTTTCCTTAGTATTTTCTGTTGAGTCTGTTTTTATTTTATTCTGCAAAACCACATTCAACCAACCAAAAGCAATCGATTCCCTTCTCCCTATAATTAGATACTTGTAAATAAATAGTATCATTAATTAATAACAACAATAGGAATTAAGTCCTCGTGGGATCAATATTTTTATATTACTTGAACGATACGTGCGATTGCGTTATACGTGTGTGTTTACACCGGTCAATGCCACATAACGATCCGCTGCCTTGAGTGAAAGTGACTTCACGATACATGACACCATCGGGTTAATAAGGGTATGAAAGGGAAGACCTCAAGCCGTTGGGTTCAGAATGGTCCCTTACTTATGCCAGTATAATGGACAGGTTCACACAATGGTATAACCAAGTCTTATGCAGCACATGCAAGATACTTCAAATAAACACACAAATTTGCACACCCATAAACATGAATACAAATAAAAGAAAATACATAGTTCCAAAAACATATTAAATAAAGAAGTACGATAATGTAAATTATAAGAACAGTAAAAAAACGTTAATAATAAATGCAAATAATTAAGCACATAATGCAAAATAAATAAATAAAGAGACAAAAATGCATAAAATATAAAGAAAGAGGTTGTCCAGTGTGTGTGTGTTCGTGTAGCATTTGTAAACGCATTCGAACGAAGAGTTCCAGAGAGTTCACGTTCGTGTAGCGTTCGAAAACGCGTTCGAACGGAGTGAGGCAGAATGCTTGCGGACTTACCTGTTGTTTCGTTTCGATTTATGAGTTGGGTTGGTGGCGAGGTCCTTCGACCCCTGGGACTTGTTCCCGAACCACCGAGTGTGAGATGGTTCATTCCCGATCCGTTCCTAGTGTGAGATGGTTTATTCCCGACCCATTCCTGGTGTGAGATGGTTCATTCCTGAACCGTTACTGGTGTTAGATGGTTCATTCACGAAAAATTACTGGTGTGAGATGGTTCATTCCTGAATCGTTACTGGTGTGAGATGGTTCATTCGAAAACCGTTACTGGTTTAAGATGGTTCATTCCCGAACCATTACTGGTGTGAGAAGGTTCATTCCCAAACCGTTACTGGTGTGAGATGGTTTATTCCCGAACTGTTCTTGGTGAGAGATGGTTCATTCCCGAATCGTTACTGGTGTGAGATAGTTCATTCCCGAACCGTTCCTGGTGTGAGATGCTTTGATCTCTGGGTTTTATTCCCGAACTGAGTTGAGTTGATGGCGAGGTGCTTTGACCCCTGGGTTTTGTTCCCGAACCACCGAGGGTGAGATGCTTCGATCTCTGGGATTCATTCCCAAACAAAACTGTTAATAATGTGGGCCTCAACCCTAGGATTCATTCCCAAAACTGCTGATAATATGGACCTCGACCCTGGGATCCATTCCCAAAACTATTGATAATGTGGGCCTCGACCCTGGGATTCATTCCCAAAACTGTTGATAATGTGGGCCTCGACCCTAGGATTCATTCCCGAAATTGTTGATAAGATGGGCCTCGACCCTTGGATTCATTCCCAAAACTGTTGATAATGTGGGCCTCGACCCTGGGATTCATTCCTAAAACTGTGGATAATGTGGGCCTCGACCCTAGGATTCATTCCCGAATTTGTTGATATGGTGGGCCTCGACCATGGGATTCATTCCCGAAACTATTGATAATGTGGGCTTCAACCCTGGGATTCATTCCCAAAACTGTTGATAATGTGGGCCTCGACCCAGAGATTCATTCTCGAAACTGTTGAATTGATGGTGGTGAGGCACTTCGGCCTCTGATCCGTCCTCATTCCCGAGGAGTTGCTCGTCCTCAATTTCAGTTTTTTCTCCATTCCTGGAGTGTCATTCCCGGCTTGCTCGTCCTCATTCCCGAGGTTCTCCATTCCCGGAGTTCCATTATCGACTTGCTCGTCCTCATTTCTGAGGTTGTTCTCCATTCCCGGAGTGCAATTCTTGGCTTGCTCGTCCTCATTCCCGAGGTTGTTCTCCATTCCCGGAGTTCTTCGTCGATTTTTCTTTTTCTTCAAAGCCTGCGAACACAAAACAAAATTGTGTGTATGTGACATGTATGCATGTATGCATGGATGCATTTCCAATTCTGATGGGTTTTCTTTGTCTTCCTTGGTTAGACCTTCCTTGCGTTCTTTGGTGCCCTTTGCCTATAGACGTCTTTGGTCGCCCCTTTGGCCTGCTTACAGTTTCCTCATGTCAATTCTATTAAGGTGATTGTTCAATTCTCTTTGGCTCAAGATCCTATTATGTCCCTTATTCACGGGGTGGTTGACTAGTCGCCCCCAGACCTGGTTTAGCTTTCTGCTCTCTGCTGCCTGTACTGGGTCAAGGTGGATTACGCCTTCTTGAAAGCGGCCTCATCCTTGAAATTGGACTCCATTTTCCATCACTATGTGATGTGACATCTCGTATCGACATACAATACTACTGGCTATGAAATAGTCCCAATAACTTACACATATTATTGTCCTCAAAGAATGCCCAGTAATGAAACTAGAGAACCTTCAAAACACTCCATGCAACTCAAATCCAAGTCTTTGAATAAATCATCTAAGCCAGACTCACATTGTGTGTATGTAAAGGTTCATTTACAGCTTGATTCCTAGGTAAGCCAACTTAATAATTTCGTTCCAAAATTGGGATCGATGGGTCAAACCAACCTAGATGTCTCAATTATGATCTGCAGTTGCTTTTTCCGTGCTCAATATGGTATCATTTTTTTTTCTTTTGTCTTTTTTTTCAACAACACACCTACCCTTTAAGGTAACATTTCTCCTCATGGTGGTCCTAATACCCGCCCATGGGTAGCTTCACGCTTATCGATTATAGGTGGTTTAATTATTATTTTTTTAGAGACTTTTCTTTTATTTTCAACCATACCACATAGCTTAACACAAGAAAATCAGGATAGACATCTAAACGAACGGTCATTCATCGACCTGGAATTTCTTCAACTACTCACCTTGCCGACTACTCAGGTTTTCACTGGTAAAAACCTATAATTAAGTGTTTACGAGTCTAACATAGATCAACTACTCAAAGCGTCATATAAAAGTACATCAAGAACTTATCGTTTCGAAGATTTCACCCTAAAGCAAACAATTTTATCATTGGACTCATGCATAACTATTAAGGACTAACAGGAAAAGACTCGAACAAGTAAGGAAAATCAATATCTTTATGATTAATAAATGCAGGATTACAATTAAATAACTCAGGAAAATAGACATCTTCCTAATTTGTAGTCTTGTCTTCTTTATCTTCTTACTTCCTCCGAGCGTCAGATTCTCCAACTGCAGTAGTTCTTCTCCCAATTTATTTTCTTCTTTTGCAACCTCCCCTTCATCACTGCTCGAGAATTTTTCCCATAAATATCTCCCATGTTCTGTTTCATTTTTACTACTGTTGTCCCATATCCTCATGCAGGAAGCTTGGTGGTTGAAAGTTTGGAGGATAAAACTTTCGGGCAGGCCAGAGTTGATCATGTAGGTGGGTGGTGGAATAGAGTGATAGTTGGGTAGAGGGTTTCTGTGTATGTTGGATTGCTAATTTTCTTGGTCGGGTATCTAATGGGTGTCAATGAGGTCTTAGATACCATGCCTAAGGCGGTGGCAGTTGTCATTTCGTGGCCTTTTTACTGATGGAAGTGACAGTATAGGTTTAGGTCGAAGTAGTGTGGCACATGGTTTGGAATTGGTTTGGGTTCTAAGGGTTTTAGGAGTCCTTGTCTCTTCAGCATTTCAAACACCTTTGACAAATATTCATATATGCCTGTTTCTGATGGCGACAACCTCAGCATGAGTAGGCTTGGTCTCTGAAGGCCCCCCCAATGGTCTTTCTATTCTGGCCATAAAACTTCCTGTTCTTGGCTTCATATTCCTCGATATCCATGACAGTTTCTCTTAACGGTCGAAAATCACTATTCATGGAGGTCATCCTCCTCAGCTTGTTATAAATGGAGGGCTTGATGCCCTTAATGATCATCTTAATTTGGTCATTCTCTGAAGTCCAAGTCTACATCTTCAAGAGATGGCTTCTCCAGCGATCCACATAATCTTTGAAGCTCTCATCTGGCTTTTGTTTGGTGTTTTCAAAGTCACGGAGCGACGAGTCTATCTCCAGGTCTGTGACATATTGGTTCAAAAAGGCCTCTGCCAATGCCCTCCAGTCATCCCTGATCTTTCTCTCCAGGCCATGAAACCATACTACGGGCGCCCCTTCTAGTGACATCCCGAACATTTTATGCACTTTACGCTTCGACAAACCCACTGAACTCATCACTGAAATATATTATCGGAGATGGACCTTTGGATCTCCATTTCCGTTGAACTTGGCCATGTCAGACATCTTAAACTGAGGAGGCAACTGTTCTTCGAAAGTCATAGCATCGTAGTCTAATAGATTTTCATGTTTACCCTTCAGCTTGCGGGTAACTGACTCTACTTGCTCTCTGAGTTTTTGTAGTTCTGTCTAAGACTTGGCTACCCTTCCCGCGGCATACTCAGCCATGTCATCATAAAAAATGGGGATTTCATCGCTCACCCTATTCGGGGGCACCTCACGCCTGACATTCTCATTGTTTTCTATTTCCCCTGCGCGGGGTACGGTCAGATTGGCCATAACGTTGGTCAAAGTTTGTAGTTGCTCGGTAATTTTGGTCATGTTTGTCTCCAATTGATCCATACGGGAACCTTTACTGCCTGATACATCTATGGTTGTTAATCTTTTCTTGACAAGTCTTCCTTCTTCTCTAACCCAACGGATATCTATGATGGCTGTAAAGACAAAAGGTTAGCATGATGCGTGTATGCATGCGATGCATGAGACGCATGAGATGCACGTGGTTATCAAAACAGCATATATCCTTCCGATCTTATTCCTCCCACACTCGCGGTAAGTCCTTTTCTGTCCTAGGTATCGCTTATTTTATGTACCAATTTAGGGTACACAAAATCGTTCTCTCTTACGCCACATGGGTGAACCATGGCTACCTCAGTCCTTTTCCATCAATAAAAGGCAAAGACCGCCCATTTAAAAAATTGACTAAGCTTATTATGGGAATCGTGCCATTATCTAGAAACGAAGAATTGGGCCCTCGGTAATCACGGTTGTGTGGATGGACTTGGAGATATCCAAAAGTATACAAATATGCCATAACAAGGCGTACTATTCCTGGATGAAAGACAACGCGGATATCAGACTCTTACATTTGGCATATTCGGATCATGTTTAGACATTCTAATCCCATCAAGGTTTCTATACAAGTTGGCCCGTTATCATTTTAAGTGTTCAATCAGGTTATCGCGAGGTGCAAACTTATCCCAGTTGAAAAGGCCCAACAAGTTTACACTTTTGCGACAAGGTGGCTGAATAAATTCAAATGATAGGGGACCCAAACATGAGGTGGCCCATCGTCATATTGAAGACTTTTGGCCCAATCATCATAAAATACAAACTCGTCCCAATTTAAATGGCCCAACAAGTTCGTATCCTATAACGAGAAGTCCAAATGGATCCAAATGACAATGGTCCCAAACACAAGCATGGTAGGTAGCTTCTATAGGACATATAACTATGGTTCATATATGGGCTTATAAGGGTATGAATAAAGGCTCATGACGGTGAAGGGTTGCTCATAACTAGGTCTCCCCACTCAAGGGTTCGAGCGATCAAGTGAGCGCGCTTTTTTTATACCCTAAGGTACGTGCCAACGAGTGATGATGCCACATAACGATCCGCCGCCTTGAGTGAAAGCGACTTCACGATACAGGACACCATCGGGGTAATAAGGGTATGCAAGGAATACCTCAAACCGTTGGGTTTAGAATGGTCCCTTACTTATGCCAGTATAATGGACGGGTTCACACAATGGTATAACCAAGTCTTATGCAGCACATGCAAGATACTTCAAATAAACACACAAATTTGCACACCACTAAACATGAATACAAATAAAAGCAAATACATAGTTCCAAAAACATATTAAATAAAGAAGTACGATAATGTAAATTATAAGAACAGTAAAAAACGTTAATAATAAATGCAAATAATTAAGCGCATAATGCAAAATAAATAACTAAAGAGACGAAAATGCATAAAAAATAAAGAAAGAGGTTGTCCAGTGTGTGTGTGTTCGTGTAGCGTTTGTAAACGCGTTCGAACGAAGAGTTCCAGAGAGTTCACGTTCGTGCAGCGTTCGAAAACGCGTTCGAACGGAGTGAGGCAGAATGCTTGCGTTCGAAAACGCGTTCGAACATTCTTACAAAAATAGCATCAATAATGACATAAACACGCATATATGAATATTTCTCAAGCGGTACGTGGAGTTGTATCCCAAGTACAGACCGTACTACCGTCCATTCGGATTCGGCTACAGAATTTATGTCTGGGTTTCCATTCGATATACCGCAAGGGATAATAACACACATAGACATTAATGCAATGTAAATAACAAAATAATAAAATAAAACATATGCGGATAATGAACAAAAAAAAATAAAGGCGAAGTAAAAAGATAAATAACAAACTAAATGCGGAATAATAAAATAACGAGGAATAAATAAATAAAAAAGATAAATAACAGAAATAGATAAAATAAATAATAAAATACTGAAGAAGAAAAGAAATAATGTGACCAGAAATTTGGCCGTCTTTAATGTAGGACTTCGCATACCCGGCTAGACGTATTTCAAGTCCAGCCAAGCATGCCGTGTCCAGAACTATAAAAATAAATAGGATAAGGGTGCCCTCAGGTCTTACCTTTTAATTTGCTTCTCGGAAGTGCGTTATGTCATCGCCGAAAGGATTAAAGCTTGTTATTTTTCTGGTTTGCTGATTCGGTTTCTGCTAACTATTTTTGGTACTGTTTTGGTTGTTTTTGGGCTGCTGTTTTTACTATTTTTTGCTGCTATTTTTTCTGTTTTTTGGGACTGTTTTCTGCGGTTTTTTGGACTATTTTTCGGTGATTATAAGGGCTATTTTTTGGTCTGTTCGGTAGTTTGGTAGGGCTGTTTTGGCTATTTATTTCGGTTACTTGGTGGGGAATTTGGTTGTTGGTTTTGTTCGGTGCTTTATTGTTTGGTGTTCGACGGAGGGCTGATTTTGAGGACTTCGTTTTTGTCGGTTTGGGGTATTTGGCTTTTGGCTTATCGTGTTACCTTGTTGTTCAGTGGATGGAAGAAGGGTTTGTTGCTGTTTGTTCGGTCGAAGGGCTTTTGTTTAGTGGTTGTTGTTGCCGTGTGTTTATGTGCTGCCATGTGTGACTGTATGTTTAAAAAAGAGTGTGTGTTCTCTGTGTGAGTGTGTGCTGCCGTGTGTGAGTGTGTGTTTAGAAAAGAGTGACCTGTGTGTGTGTGTTTGAAAGTATGATCGTGTGTGTGTGTTTGAAAGTTTGGCGTGTGTCTGTGTTTGAAAGTGGTGTCTGGTTTTTTAAGTATGAAGCCGTGTGAGGTTGAGAGAGAGCTTAGGGTTTTTGTGTTACTGTCGAGTGAGGTTGAGAGTGTGGCCCCCTTTTAGGATTTGGTCAAGCCTTTTTTTATAGTGACAAGGAATCTTCCAGTCAAGGAAACAAATCAAATAAATTTGGGGGATATATTTTGGGAAAGAATTTTTTTAATTTTGGTGAGGAGGATTCACAATCTCTTTAAATTGGAAGGTGATTTGAGGGAATTTTGACATGTATTTTGCATGGGATTTTTTATTTGGGAAGGCTTGGGCGTGCATAGTGGGCTTTGGGCGTGCATGGTGGGCTTTATGGGTTGCAGGGTTTTTTGGCTGAGGCTAAGGTTTGAAACAGAAATCGACTAAGCGAATTCAAGGCGAGCTAGTGAGTCGAATCGAATGAGGGGTTAATTTTAGAGGTTTTCTTTCCTTCCGGCATTCGCTTCCGTGACTTCCGCGACTTTTCAAGTAGTGACTCCATACGATGGTCATCATCGGGCTTATGCAAAAATGCAGTGTCTACACCCGACATCCTCGGTTTTGTATTTCTTTTCGAGAAATTTTCAGAGAATCTTCGCAGAAATCATGCCTTGGTACACATTGTACATGATATTGTCAAGTCCTCCCAAGAGATAGTTCTTGCACAAGAAGTCACCTGACGACCATGTCTCTTATCACAGTTGCTTGGTTGTTTCCGTTTCTCCCTCCACAGGACCCGGAGGATCTTTGAGGTACTTAGCAAACTGCAGAGTTGTCAGGTTGAACAACATTTTGCTCTGCCATTGTTTAAAGTTTGCTCCACCAAACATTTTCGGTTTTTCTCCATGAGCGATCGGTACTGTGATATTTCCGCTAGCCATGTGTAACTGGAAAAACTAATAGCAATCAATAAGTTTACAAAAGACAAATTGTACAACGATCAATGAATAATCTTGTTCAAGTGATATACCAAGTATCTACTCGTTATTATATTGGACAGTAGTACCAATTAACACAAATCCTTGAATTTACGACTAAGGTTTCTTATGATAAGTAAATAAAGGAATATTCCCAGAGGACGAGTGGGGTCCGGATCTACTACTTAAATCCCTGACCACTTAGGCTTTTATCGCCATTTTGACAGAATATCCTTTAAACATTTCCTCAATAGAATCTCTTAAGCATTCAAACTTAGTATTACACTTTTAATTTCACAATACAATGTGTGTGTATATATGTATAAGTCAATCAAGCTTGGATGAAATTTCGTGTGTAAAATTACACTTTTAATTCTCAACCAAGTATGCAACATACAATTAAAATTTCAACTTTATCACTATGTGTATGCTTGTGATAATTGAACACCCTAATATTAACTTAAATATATACTACTAAGTTTATTGTAATACAATATATGATTTTACTAAGTTAATATTATGATAATATGAGTTAATCTAAGTCTATTTCAATTTAGAAGCAATTCTAAGATTATTTCATTAGTGTCGCGTTCATTTATTCTTTCGAATGAAATTATCCAGTGAGTTCACGTTCATGTAGCGTTCAAAAATACGTTCGAACGAAGTGTTCCAGAGATTTCAGGTTCATGTAGCGTTTGAGAACGCGTTCGAATGAAATGTTCCAGAGAGTTTACGTTCTTGTAGCGTTCAAAAACGTGTTCGAACGAAATGTTCCAGAGGGTTTGCGTTTGTGATGCGTTTGAAGACGCGTTCGAACGTTCTTAGGTATAAGACTTGCGTTCGAGTTGCGTTTGAATACGCGTTCGAATGTTCTTACGAAAATTCAAAAATTTTCCTACATATTCGTCGGGCGTTCGAACGCCCATGCGTATTTTTCATGCACAGAAACAATTTTCCAAAAAAAAATTCTTATTAACATATGCGAATTTTTATCTAACAACACTAAACTAATAAGTTCTTAAGATTGTTGGGGAATTAAGTGCTATTAAACGAAATCAACATGCATCAAGAACAAAAATCAAATCAAATCATGCCAATATTACACAATAAACCCTAAACCTTAGATAATAAGAAAAACCTGGAAAACGATGAATATTTGTAGTCCAAGTCGAGTTGCCTCTGTCGTTAAGAACTTATTAGCCATACCTTGGTGCTCTACGGTTTTTTTGGCTAACGTCCTCCCAGGATTACTTGGACTCCTCTTGTTCAAGGGGCACTCCTTAACAAGATCTTGAACTGAGACAATGGTGGAAACTCTCTCTTGACTCTAAAACAAAATTTATGAGACTTTACTTTTCTTGGATTGATAGAATGAACAAGAATGCTCCTATATATAGGCATGGAAGGGTGCCTTAAGGGCACCCTTTGGTTTGGGGTGTAACCCTCCTAAGGGTTATACCCCTTCCATTTACCATTTGGAGCCTAGAAGTGTATTCTTCTAATTTAGAGGATATATCCCTACATATTTATACCCTTCCCATAGGGCACCACCCAAGGGACATGACCCTCCTTCATCCAAACTTTACATTTAGAGAATTTACAACATTTCCAACGTTTAAAAAAAAAGCAAAATCTCAATATAATGAACTACAATAAAACATACAACATAAGAAACAAAAAAAGTATAAGCCAAAATAAGAAAAGCAATAATAATAATATATATTTTAAAATACCACCAACTTCGTTTCCAATATTATTGCTTGCTACTCTTCGCATATGAATGGATATTATTAATTTAAATGGAGGCAATATCAATTATGAGGATTTGAAGGATTCTGAGAAAGAAATTATAAGGACAAGAAGCTATTAATCAAGATAAAATGTTTTAATTATAAAATAATTTGTTGATGGGGATTTCAGTAACCAATGTAATTGAATAGTTCGGCAAGGGCGGAGAGGGAATTCCCTCCATTTTTTGGAAGATCAGATGTTCAGAGGGTTTGGTTTGTTCCTCAGCAGGGAAGAGAGTCTGGACACAATTTCCCGGATCTGGCCGACCAGGGGACACAATGCGGTGTAGATTTCAGAGACCGACAACCTCAGAGCCAAGACCGACCACAGTAGACCGGCGGCTCGATTTGGTTTTATCTACCTTCTGGAACAAGTTGATGAGCTCAGATATTTTGGGTCAGGACGGGAACAGTTTGGGTAGTTCGCAGATCATCTTTCCGACCTCTTGGTGACCGACGTGTGATTGGGGTAGTTTAGACTTTTCCTTCTCACGTACCCCATTATTTGAAAGCTCTTTCCAGGCTGGCACCATTATTGTTGCGTGTGGCAGTGCCTAAAAATATGGTGATTTGACAAGCCGTCAGATGGCAGGTCTGCTTTCGACGAAGACAGTTTTGGGGCAGAGAACCCGTCAATCAACTAGAAGTTCATGTGGGTGACGTCATGGAAGCAGGGGAATAATGTTGTAACTCATTGAGTATATAAATGAGAGTTAGTTTCATTTGTAGGGGAGGGTGATGAGTGGTAAAACTATCACTATTTCCCACTCATTTAACCTAATATTTTGTATAGTTTCTTGAGTTTTGTGACTATTTTGATGTATTTTGTGTTATTTTGTAGATAAATAAAGTTTCAGGACATTCTGGAGGTGATTTGGGCCAAAACAGTGAAAATTGGACGAAAATGGCAATTCAGTAAATTATCCATGTCGCGACGCCAAGACCTTCAGCGTCGCGACGTCTAAAATGCGCCGAACAGTGCTAACGTGCATCGGGTCCACAAATCAGAATCTGAGAAAAGTTTGACTTTGCTAACGTGCGCCATGCCACGTGTCACCATCACAGCCGATCTGCTAACATGCGCTGTGCCACGTGTCAGCATCCTACGGTGCCGCCAGTCATCATCGCCACGTGTGCCACGTGGCATCCTACGTGTCTCCATGTCATCAGCCACGTCAGGAAGTCAACAAGTCAACATTGCCACGTGTCGTGCCACATCATCATCAGCCAATCAGGAAGTGCCACGTGTCGCAATCCTACGGTGCCGACAGTCTCTTTCCCACGTGTCGCCACGTCACCGCCACATCAGCATCAATCATTGAGTATCTAATCCTTATCTGACACGTGGCGGATAAGAATATCATCGACCAATCAGAAGCCGCCACATGTCACAATAATTGAAGCCTAACCACCTCGCCACGTGTCACCTTATCAGCTTATCCAGAATCTTCAAACCGGCGAACCAGAGCGTACCACGTCGACAAAAGCTGGTATAGCGACGCTGAAGGCCCTGGCGTCGCGACGCTGGAAGCCTACCGAGGCCTATAAATTGAGCTCGAGATTTCAGAATTCATGGCACCACTCTCTCTCTTATATTCTATCTAAAGAGATAGTTTCTCTCTCTACTTTCTTTTAATTTTTAGTTTTTTTAGTTTTTAGTTTTGTAATTAATTTTAATTACGTTTTGTAATAATAGTAATTTAATTTTTACTTTTTACTTTTTACAGTTTTACTATTTACCATGAGGAGGTAACTTCCCCAGCTAGGGTGAAAGGTAATTCTTTTACTGTTACTATTTAGATTAATCTCCCTAAAAATAATATATTCACTATTAAAATATTGACTTAAAAAGGATACCGCCAGATTGGTCGGTTGGTAATTCATTTTAATCTGGTTTAAACCTGACTAATAAAGGATACCGCCAGATTGGTCGGTTGGTAATTTTATTTTGGTTCCACCTTTATGGCTGGTTTATGGACAAATACTACCGCCTTAATGGCTGGTTGGACTTAATTTGACTTAATCAGGATACCGCCTATATGGCTGGTTGGTAATTATCACAATTTACATATTATATATATTTTATGAGAGATATCTAAATTAGTAGTAGTAAAAGTAATTCCTTTTACCTTAGCATTTTATTTTATTGTAATTTACTTTTCAGTATTTACTTTACCGCATTTTTACTTTATGTCTTTTATTTTCAAGTTTTTACTAGCCCTAGTTATGTGTTGTAACTAAATTAGTTATCTGGGGTTGTGATGACTTTTAATATCACCGTTTTATAAGGGGTTAGATTATAGCTTGGGTAATATAAATATTTATTATGAGTCTTAATCTTAATGCTTTAATATCACAACCCTAGATAGTTTTAATATTGAATTTTCTTAAAACCTATTTTCGACAATTTTATTTACTTGCTTTTAAATTAGAATCGTCACCATTTCAAATCAATCAATCAACCTGTTAGATACTAGTAATCATTTGACCTCATAAAATTAATAGATTAGATATTAAGTCCTCGTGGGATCGATATTTTTATACTAATTGAACGATATGTGCGCTTGCGTTATACGTGTGTGTTTACGCCGGTCAGAGGGCATCTAATTTTTTTTAACGAAAGAATGAACAATACTTGTAAAAACACCAGAAACAAATAGCTCTGTTTTCTTCAGTTCCGTCCGTAATCAGGTCGGCCGAGCTCGTTTTGGCAATAAAAAGCAACACCCTACTTTGTGCCCGTGGACGTAGGCTGGACTTGCTTCGCCGAACCACGTTAAATACTCTTTGTCCATCTTTGTGTTTTTCTTGCTTTTTGCTACATTTGCTTTTGGTCTCCCATAACCAAACAATTTCACGGTTGAAGGAGGATTTTCTCGGGAGGGTTATCTCGAAACTGCTCCTGGGACGAAAATCACCCGTCAACTGTTGGCGCCATCTGTGGGGAGAGAACAAAAAGCAACTTGCATGGTGAGATGATGGCGAAAGGCGGAAGCCATGGATTGTTGGAGAGTTCAGCAGCAGAGTGGTTTGGGAAAGCGAAAGGAAGACTGGACGAAAAGGAAAGGGAATGGGAAGAAGATCATCAGAACGGAAAGAAAAAATGGTTCGCAAGAATAATGAAGGTCGACGACAGTGGGAAAGATGGGGGAAGCACGTATCAGGAGTTATGACAGCAGCAACCCCTCCTATTGAGTTATAGAATGGAATGTAAAAAGGATGGCCAACGATCACCCATTAGGACTGAGTTGTAGAATGAAATGTAATGGGTGATGTTTGCCCGCCCCGGTCGCAGCTGAACAAGTTCCTTCGAGAAGAAGGTGATACGCTTGTTCGGCCTGCCAGGTCCTCAGTTCTAGGAGGGAGGTAGTGCTCAAGGATCGGCCATGGAACTAGTGGGCCAATGGCACGAGGTCAGAATCTATCAGGGCCTCTTCATTTAGCGCAATGGCCTCCCCGAATGAGAGGAAATGAGAAAAATCGCATGGGGCGGACCACAAGGAGTTAGAACAGAAGACACCAGCTAGGCCCCCAGATTTGTTCAGAAATTGTTTTGGAAGGCTCGGCCGAGGAATTCCTGTCAACACGGTCTGTAAGCAAGCTCAGACCAGAGGGATCTGAAGAAGCTCGGACTCGAAGATGTGTCAGACTCCAAGACAAGAACCAAAAATGATTGTAAAATCCTCTCTTGAAATGACCCACAAAGAGTTGTAAGAAGGGCGGTATATCCCATGAATATGAATATGACTCTCTTTTGAATTTTAAAACTTGTCCACTTTACTTATTTAATAATTGAATGAGAAAGCCGTGTTCAATATTCTTGGGATGTGCTCGATGCGAATGGGTGATCGGTAGCTAGGAAGGGCACCAAACCCGCGGCACGCCAATCCCGGGTGTCATTATCAAACCCCTGGGTGGAAATGCTCCGACCTGGCTCCTTTCACCTTTGAGGATCCAGAACGCATCAAGGGATGTGGTACAGGTGGGAAATGCGCGAACCCCTCGTGGCACACCAATCATTGGTGTCATTATCAAACCCCCGAGGCCGGAACATTACTACCCAATGACTCGCATCTTTGAGGAATAGCTCGGGTAAATCGGACCCAGGGAGGTTTCTTCCCCTATGAGTCGGCTGGTGAATCCTGTTGAGAACCATCGGAGCACATGGCATGGTAACGGCCGAATGGCCTCCATGACTATTGTGGTCTCGGGTAAACCAGACCCATGGAGGTTTCTTCCCCTACGAGTTGGCTGGTGAGTCCCGTTGAGAAACACCCAAGGGATGGTGCACACGGGGAGTCTTCTTCCCCCGTGGGGTATCTGCCTAACCACCTCGGATCAGGAGAAGCATGGATGGGGACTTTTTTGCCCTAATAGCGCTTGCAGGCTCCAGAGCCGCCCAACATTAGGAGGTTTCTGCCCTCAGGGTCTTGACCGCTCACCGATCCGTAGCTCGGCTAGCCGGGACGCTGAATTGTAAGGTTCAGAATTGTGTTTTGGGAGGCACCAGGAAGGACGCTGCCTCGGGGCACCCGAGTTGTTATCTTTCTGGGTCTGTATGGAGTATGTGCTAAGTCACCTCCATTGTACTAACCTTGTCTTTTTCCACCTTTTTTTTTTGCTGATGCTTGGCAAGGGGATGCCCGCACCGGGATCCGCGGAGCCTCAGAGGTTGAAATTCTTCCCTCGTGATTAAGTCTCATATGTTCCACCAGCTCGGGGCTGGATTCGTTCCTTCGAGGCTTTATGTTCCATCAGCTCGGGGTTGGATTCGTTCTACCGAGGCTATTCTGTTCCACAAGCTCGGGGCTGGATTCGTTCCGCCGAGGCTATTCTGTTCCACAAGCTCGGGGCTGGATTCGTTCCACCGAGGCTACTATATTCCACCAGCTCGGGGCTGGATTCGTTCCGCCGAGGCTTTATGTTCCACCAGCTCATGGCTGGATTCGTTCCGCCGAGGCTATTCTGTTCCACAAGCTCGGGGCTGGTTTTGTTCTGCCGAGGCTATTCTATTCCACAAGCTCGGGGCTAGATTTCTTCCGCCGAGGCTACTATGTTCCACCAGCTCGGGGCTAGATTTGTTCAGCCGAGGCTTTATGTTCCACCAGCTCGGGGCTGGATTCGTTCCGCCGAGGCTATTCTGTTCCACAAGCTCGGGGCTGGATTCGTTCCACCGAGGCTATTCTGTTCCACAAGCTCGGGGCAGGATTCGTTCCACCGAGGCTACTATATTCCACCAGCTCGGGGCTGGATTCGTTCCACCGAGGCTACTATGTTCAACCAGCTCGGGGATGGATTCATTCTGCCGAGGCTTTATGTTCCACCAGCTCGGGGCTGGATTCGTTCCGCCTAGGCTACTATCATCCACCATCTCGGTGCTGGATTCGTTTCGCTGAGGCTTTATGTTCCACCGGCTCAGGGCTAGATCAGTTCCGCTGAGGCTGTCCATTTCTTCACCTTGGGGTCGGGTTACGTCCCACCGAGTGCCTGTCATCGACGTGAGGACGGAGCACATGAAGATACCAGGGACGACCTGATTCAGCGCCATGGTAAGCTTTCTACATGGTTCTTGAGGCCGACCACCCACTGGCTGATCAGCACAGTTCCAATTTTATAGTTCACGGTACCAACTCATACACTATTTGGAACCGAGAACTAGGGGACAAATGTTGATGTGGATTTCTGTAACCAAGGTAATTGAACAGTTCGGCAAAGGCATAGAGGGAATTCCCTACCTTTTTTGGAAGATCAGATGTTCAGAGGGTTTGGTTTGTTCCTCAGTAGGAAAGAGAGTCCGAACACAGTTTCCCGGATTTGGCCTACCAGGAGACACAACGCGGTGTAGATTTCATAGACCGACAACCTCAGAGCCAAGACCGACCACAGTAGACCGGCGGCTCGGTTTGGTTTTATCTACCTTTTGGAACAAGTTGATGAGCTCGGATATTTTGGGTCAGGACAGGAACAATTTGGGTAGTTCGGCAGATCATCTTTCCGACCTCTTGGTGACCGACGTGTGATTGGGGTAGTTTAGACTTTTCCTTCTCATGTACCCCATTATTTGAAAGCTCTGTCCAGACTGGCACCATTATTGTTGTGTTTGGAAGTGCCTAAAAACAGGGTGATTTGACAAGCCGTCATATGGCATGTCTGCTTTCGGCGAAGACAGTTTTGGGGTAGAGAACCCGTCAATCTACCGGAAGTTCACCTGGGTGACGTCATGGAAGCAGGGGAATAGTGTTGTAACTCATTGAGTATATAAATGAGAGTTAGTTTCATTTGTGGGGGGCATCTATTTTTTTGTAACGAAAGAATGATCAATACTTGTAAAAACACCAGAAACAAACAGCTCGGTTTTCTTCAGTTCCGTCCGTAAACAAGTCGGCCGAGCTCGTTTTGGCAATAAAAAGCAACACCCCACTTTGTGCCTGTGGACGTAGGCTGGACTTGCTCCGCCGAACCACGTTAAATACTCTTTGTCGATCTTTGTGTTTTTCTTACTTTTTGCTACATTTATTTTTGGTCTTCCATAACCAAACAAATTCACGGTTGAAGGAGGATTGTCTCAGGAGGGTTATCTTAAAACTGTCCATGGAACGAAAATCACCCGTCAATATAGTTAAAAGCTAATTTTTAACCGCCTCATGAACGTGAAGGTTATCAACCGATTGAAAAAGATAATTAACACGTGTATAAATACACATTCCTGATCCCCTCAATTCTCCCCAAAATATTTAGGGATTCTTTTGCATCAGTTTCGAAATTATTCATCGCAAATCACTTAAGTAATCCTTTAAATGAATAACAAAGGTGCGGTGTGTAAAGTTTTATGACAATCTAGTCCACGATATCTTTTTTTTTTAAAAAATAAAATAAAATTTGGTGTTAGTGTAAAGTTTTATAACAATAATAGTTTTATTAATTTAATTTTATAATTTAATATTTTTTTTAATAGGATAATATAATATGTTTTATATTTTAATAAAGTTCTTATAAAATTATAATATTTATTTTTATAGTAATATATATTTTATTTAATAAAAAAATTAATTGTAAAAATATTTTAATTTTATAATTTAATAATAAAAATTAATTTTAGAGGTTAATTGTAGTGATTAAGTGTTACGTATGTTTTTTATTTCAACAATATGTTTTCTTTTTATAATCTGTTTCTTTATTTTAATTTTATAATTTAATAATAATTAATTAAAATAATAATTAATTAAATAATAGGTTTCTTACTTTAATAGTAAATTATGTTTTTATATTGTAATAAATTTCTTATGTCAATAATTTATTATTTCAATTTTATAATTTAGTAATAAAAATAATTATAGAGATATTTTAATTTTATAATTTAATAATAAAAAATTTATTGTAGAGATTAGGTTAATTATAGATAATTTAATAGTATTATTTTTTATTTTTAATATGATAGTGTAATATGTTTTCGTGTTATAATAGAATTCTTATAAAATTATAATATATATTTTATTTAATATATTTATCAATTTAATTTTATAACTTTAATATGAAGCCTCCACGTGGCGTGATAGAGAGACTTAAAAATGTTTAACTTTTATATGATAGTATAATATGTTTTCTTATTTTAATAGAGTTCTTATAAAATTACAATATGTATTTTTATTGTAATATGTTTTTTATTTAATAAAAAATCAATTATAAAGATATTTTAATTTTATAATGGGAAATTATCATTTTTCCACCTAATAAATTATATAAGTACAGTTTTCCACGAAAACGTTGAAATCGTTTTCTTTTTCACTTGAAGTTTCAAATGTGTTCGCTATTCCATTTTTATGAGGTAGAAAAAAGATAATTTTCCCTAAATTAAATGAATAATTTGTAGTGAATAATTTTTAAAGTGTTAGCGAAAAAGAGAACAGATTCAAAAATTTTATGCCAAAAGATTCTTAAGTTATTTATACAGTGGAAAAATGATAATTTTCCATTTATAATTTAATAATAAAAATTAATTGTATAGATTATGTGCTACATATATTTTTTATTTTAATGGAAAATTATAATAAGTTTTTTTATTACAATAGATTTCTTTATTTTAATTCTATAATTTAATAATAATATATTAAAATATTAATTAATTAATTAATTAATAGATTTTTTATTTTAATAGTATATTAAATTTTTATATTGTAATAGGTATCTTATGTTAATGATTTATTATTTTAATATTATAATTTAATAATTAAAAATATAAAGATATTTAATTTTATAATTTAATAATAAAAAATAATTGTAGAGATTATGTTAATAGTAGATAATTTAATACTGCTTTTTTTTTTCAATATAATAATATAATATGTTTTCTTGTTATAATAGAATTTTTATAAAATTATAATATATTTTTATTTAATAGATTTATTAATTTAATTTTATACATTTAATATGAAGGAATCAATGGCGCGATGGAAAGTCTTAAAAATATTTAACTTATATAAAAATATATATGTGTTCCGGATCTTATCAATTTTATAGTTTAAATGAGACAATTGATTTACTTACACGTAATATTTATGCATCATTCGTTTGTATATCAGTTCTCAAATAATATTTCTAATTCATTATGTAAGAGCTAACAGTCAAAGTCTGCAACCTGAAGCACAGTAAATAATAAAAATCATGAAATAAAAAAAACTTATAGAAATAATTCAAAAAAAAAAAATAACAATAGACCCGAAATCCAAAAAATTGCTTAGTTTATATAGGCGGCTACTATTTAGGTTTCTTATTTTAATAGGAAATTATATTTTTATATTGTAATAGGTTTTATATTGTAATAGGTTTTTTATTTTAATTTTGTAATTTAATAATAAAAATATTAATTGTAAAGATTATGTGTCACGTATATTTTTTATTTTAATAGAAGATTATAATATATTTTCTTATTATAATAGGTAATAAAAAAATTAATTGAAAAGACTAAGTATCATGTAAAGCGAAGAGAAAACTTAAAAATGTTATATATATATATATAGGATTATCTGTGATATTATTCAAAAATTATCTGTGATATTATTCAAAAATTAATCAGATAGTATAACATATTTTATTATTATAATAAAATTCTTATTTAAAAGATTTATTAATTTAATTTTATAATTTTATAATATTTTTTTAGTTATAATAGGATATTATAATACATTTTCTTATTATAATACATTTTTTATAAAATTATAAAATGTATTTTATTGTAATATGTATTTTATTTAATAAAAAATTAATTGTAAAGATATTTTGATTTTATAATTTAATCATAAAAAAAATTAACTATAGAGGTTAATTGTAAAAATTAAGTGTCACATATGTTTTTTTATTTTAATGAGAGATTATAATATATTTTCTTATTATAATAGGTTTTTTAATTTAATTTTATAATTTTATAATAATAAATTAAAATATTAATTAATTAATTCACTACAAGAAAATAGCATATTACAGACCGAATATTCGGTCGGTAAACAATAGATTTCGATCGGTGTAATATATTACCGACCTAAATATTATGTCGGTATTTGGCTCATCGGTAAACGAATACCAACTGAAATATATTTCATCGGTGATATTACCAACCGATTATCGACCCAATATGTTTATGTCGGTGTTATTACCAACCGGTTACCGACTGTATATTACAAAATAATCAATCATTATATATATGAATTTCGGTCGGTAATAACTCATCATTTTACCGACTGACATTATTATGTCGGTACATGTATATATTACTGATCGTTGTTCTGGTCGCTAAGAGATTAGATTTACCTACAGAAATAGATTCTGTCGGTCAATGTTATAGACTATAATATAATTACCCGACCGAATATTCAGTCAGTAAATAAGTCCACCAACAGATTATTCGGTCGGTAATTATATTATATTATATTTTTATTTTTTCAATTAAATCAAATTTTATTTATTTTTCAATTAAAATTTAATATTATAAATTATAAATCAATAATTAAAAAAAAATCAATAAAAAAATATGTAATATAATATAAAATTATATTAATATACTGAATACATTAAACAAAATGGAAAAAAAATTACAACTACTATACTATACATTAAGAGGAGGAGGAAAATGACCCCCAAGAGGCAACTGCTGTTGCATCTGCTGAAGAGTTAGTCGGACATGCTCTTGTATCTGTCGTCGCATCTACTATTGATGTTGTCGTAACTGCTCCTACTATTTCCACATCTGCTTTTGCTGTTACCGCATCTGCTCCTACTGTTGCTGCATCTGCTCCTGCATCTTAGTGCACTGTTGTCTCAGCATATTGATCCCCTCCTACATTACCGCTTGTGAAGCCGAGACAGTAGAAAATGAGTAACTACCCTCAGGTACATAGTGGGAGCCCAAACCGTATACATGCTTCATCTTTTCCTCTCTGGCAATCTCAATAAATAATTGCTCCTCATCTATCGGTTCCCCAGCCTGCATCAGCTGGTCCCGGGCAGCTACATAGCGATCCTGTGAGAAATGTAATTTATGTTAGATTGTAATATAATTTTTTTTAAAACTATATAAGTAAAAAATAATGCAACTGAACATAAACATATATAAAACCTGACATGCACGTCCTGAGATCGCTGATCAACGAACATGTGTCCGTCATTATTCTTCGTGTGAGTATGCGCGAAGAGTTCAAAAACACTGGGCCATCAGCCCAGTCGTTTCTCCTATCCATTTGCAAACAACATAATATAAATGAACTTTAAAAAATTAATAAGTAATTCAAAGAAATATTTATTGCTTGCAATTTATATACTTACAAGATGGCGACCATGGTCGTAATGCGATCTGGTGTCTCTCGTATGCCTGACCATTTACGTTCCTTCGATGGCGGAACGCCTTCGGTTACAGAAGGTAGCTTTTGAATGTATAAGAAAATTGGGAGATTCCCAATATTGCTTCAAATTATTCCATAGAAGATTTTCTATGAAATATAATTACTTCCATTTCTGCTTAATCTCATTTAGCATATTTTTTTTACCGAATGACCGCATTCTTCTCCCATGCAGTATGTATCATGGCATTAATTGTCTTCTTCCACCAAAAGTATTTCTGCAAAATAATTGAAATAACTTATAAATATTATATCCTAACTATAAATCTTTTATATTAAGTAATTAAATAAAATTTCCAAATACTTTAAACTCTTTAAAATATAATTTCTTAATCTTTGAGGGAACCTTCGTCCAACAAACTCTTTCTGGAACCATCCGTTCCTCAAAAATCTTACGCATCTTGTATGCATAAATATTGGATTGCTCAATCTGCTTACTGAAAATGAAAACAAAAAAAATATACATATGTTAAATAATAATAATAATAATAATAAAAATAAAAATATTCATAGTGAATGAAACTTACTCTAGCTCACGTAGAGTGAGATGATGACATTGTCTAGACCCAGTACTGAATGTCGATGATGCCACAGTGTTGGCATTACCTATGACATCCATCTCCGTATGGGGCTGCAATGTCATCGAATCATGTGCATGTGGAGTCTGATCAGGCCGTGGTACCTGAGTCTGAGGCTGCTCCGAGCTGGGACCGACTTCACTATCATGGGTCCCAATAGACCTACCAGATGTAGATCTACCCTCAGATGTAGATCTACCCCACGGAGAAGATCTTTGTAGGTACCTCTAACCAAATCTGTAAGAATATAATCAGAACAACAATGTATAAATTAATTTTAATCAAACTAACTATCTAGTAACATTAATGTGATTACAATAGTTCTTCAACACCATCATAATGTACATCTCAAATCAATAGTTCAATTAAATATATATAATCTAAGTTTAATTAATGAAAACTTTAAATGAATCGTTTGACTTTTTCTATCTTACCGATTCCATACGGCATAAATGATATTTCTTCTCCATTTTTTCTTATTAGGAGCCTCAGAACTTTCAACTGAGGAAAAATAAGATTGAGATGATTTAGAAGTAGTTATTTCGCAGATTACCTTAAACTGTAGAAATATATTTTAAACTACAGTTACTCATTTTAACCTATATATAAAACATAACTATTTAATCTACCGAAATTATGACTGAGTTTCCTATGTAACTATGATAATCCAAAATTTTTATTTACACAAAACAAACACTTTAAATAAACCCTACATATCTATTGCACAACTTATGTCTCTCCAAACTCTGTTTTGGGCCCAACCACCACAACACAAACATACAAAAGCTCTGACAAGGAGACTAAATTCCTATACTATAAGTAGATTCAGCCAATAAAGCTTGATATCCCGTCAAACAAGTTCAATCAAATCAATTTAACACATGATAATAATCCACACAACATGCCCATATTAGTTAAATTTCTATGCCAAACATGACTTGGATGAGGCACTGTCAACGCGACTCATTTAAGGCACTGTCACAGACTCACAGTGCCTCAAATGAGCTTAACGGTGCCTCAATTTGACGCATCGTTACAGTGCCTCAATTTAAGGCACTATTACAGTGTCTCAAAAAAATTAATTTGATTAAATTAAAAAAAAAAACAAAAAATTAATTTGATTACAATGCCTCTAAATCAAACAATCACAAAAATTAAATAAGAACAAAAATAAGAGAGAGGGAAATAAGAGACAAACAAGCAATAACAAGAAATAAGAAAAAAAAATCAGAGAGAGAGAGATTACTAGGGTTGCTGTTGTTGCTGAGAGAAAGAGAAGGATAGACCAGAGAGTGAATCGGGGAAGAATAATAGATTTTTTCATATAGAGTTTTACCGACCGAATTAATTTGTTCCCGATAAAGTGGATATTTTACCGACTGAATTAATTCGGTCGGTAAAATATCCACTTTACCGACAAAATTACGGTCGGTAAACGAAAAATAGCAAGCAATCGGGTCTTTATGGCGGTAATTGAAAATTTACTGACTGATTATTAATTCAGTAGGTAAATTTTCACGTTACCAACCGAAATATTATGTCGGTCGGTAAATGTTATTTAAAAAACCTCACATGTTCTGCCTCACTTTTCAACTACAACGTGTTCTTTTCTTTAATTAATATATAAATATTGAACACTAGTCCATCATTAATAAATCCTTTTTAAAATGACACATATAGTTAATTATTTAACAAAAAATAAGTCCAACAAAAAATTATTTTCTTTAATAAATGTTGAATATTAGTCCATATCATCATCATTAATAAAATCATTGTCTTCATCTTCTTTTGTCCCTTCTCAGCTTGATTGAAGAATTGGTTCATCCAATTCTTGATCAGCATCCCCCCGGTCTAGATCAATCAATTCCCAAGTTGATGCATTCAAATGACCAAGTTCATCAACCCCTATAGTTATTTCATTTTCATGCATATACTCCACCATATCTTCTTGGAATGCTGTCTTTGGGACATGAGTTTTGTTTGATGATTTTTAAATATCCACAGTTGACCTAACTTTGATCCTGCATACGGCCAACCAATTTCTTGTGTCTCGTTTGGCGTTAGGGTAAGGAACGTAGTACACATGTGAAGCTTGCAGTGCGAGAATGAACGGTTCATACTTTCTATATAGGAGTCTTTTGTAGACACCCACCAGCTTATAATGTGTATGAACCTTCGTCCCATTAATCATATCATACCAATCATAATTGAATAATATGGTTCTCTTAATGAGTAAACCAGGGTACTCCACCACTAAAATTTCCTTCAATCGATCATAGAAATCGCATGAATTATCATTGTAGCTGGACCCCTTTATACAAACTCCACTGTTCATCATTGCCCGACCGGAGCAATGTGATTTAGTGTGAAATTTGTGCTCATTAGTGAAATACACAATAAAATAGTTGACCATCCTCATAGGGCCTTTTGCTAGATCTTTGATGCAGATGTTGTTGATAGAGTGTTCGTTGCTGTATTCCTATCTAATAAAGTGAAAATTATTATATATATATATATTAATCACAATGGTTATTAATTCATTACTTGCATATCTTGGAACCAATCAGAAAAATATGTATCAATTTAAACATCTTCAGTTACTTTCAACTTAATCAGAACAAATAATGTAATTTTAAAACTTAATATATATGCTACAAACACATGGCATAATAGGACTTAAAGAAATATGACTTGGAATGAAACAAATAATATTGTAATTGTAAAAATAAAAATATTGACTTCATAAATGGTACACCTCAGTATAGTTCAACAAGATGTAAGTGTGAGCTGCCAACATTTCCTTATTTTTCAATCTTTTTTTCTTTGATCTTCTATATGGTCGACCATGATATGTGAAATTGCTGAGATTTCCTTCAACCTCTTCTACATCCCCACCATCATGATTACAAGGAACTTGTCATACTCGTGTTCACATGAGGTTCAAAATAATGTGAATAAAATATTGATGTTTTCTCAATTATATACATTACAAATAGAAGCCTCGACTTTTGCCTTATTTTTGACATTATTCTTTAAATGTCGAAGCTATTTGATAAAACAATCACATAAATAATGTACTTTCAGTAATTCTATTGACATAATAATAAATAAGATTATTTTTTATTGTTACATCTCAAACAGATACATCCATCAATATTGCACGGGTCCTGCTATTTTTGCTTCATATGCCAGGTGTACCGGAAGATGTTCCATGGAATCGAAGAAGGCTGGAGGGAAAATACACTCTAATTTGCATAAAATGATTGTGATCTCTTCTTCAAGTCTTTCCATCTCAGCCACTTTAAGAGTAGTTGATGTTAAGTCTTTGAAAAATAAACTTAACTTTGTAAGTACCTGCCAAACATGACTTGGAAGCAATTCACAAAATCCAATTGGTATTAACCTTTGCATAAACACATGGCAATCATGACTCTTCATCCCAAATAACTTATACTTTCGCATATTCACACAGTGACCCATATTCGAAACATATTCGTCTGCATTTGCAACTCTAGTCGTTTGCATAATAACACCGTGTCTTCCATTGTTTTGGTAGTATCTTTAGTCTTTCCCTTCACATCTATCACAATGTTGAACATATTTTTTAATATATTTTTCTCAATGTGGATCACATAGAGATTATACCTGATCAAATTAGAATTCTAGTACAGTAAATCCCAGAAGATGCTTCTTTTCTTCCACCCAGAATTCTTATATGTTGGACTATTATTAATCTCATCAGCATCAAGTTCAGTTACCTTTCTCAACCTTAGCTCAACTATCCGCTGCAAGATTTCTTTGTTTTTCCTAATTGGTGTTGGTGCTGAGATTTTTGTAGTATTCTTACGGAAATAAGTTTTGTTGTGTCTAAATGGATGATTAGGCAGAAGAAACTTACGGTGATTATCAAACCATGAAGTCTTTCGACTACTTGGGGGCGAGAATTCATGTGTGTTCTCCATACAGTAAGGACAAGCCAATTTTCCAGATGTAGTACAGCCTAACAACATCGAGTAAGCAAGAAAATCACTAATTGTCTATAACAGTGCAACTCTCAAGTTTAAGTTTTGATTTCTCAATACATCATATGTCTGGACACCTACATCTCACAATAGTTATAGTTTACCTATCAAAGAATAAGTTTAAACATCTATATTCTGTTTCGGATTCTAAGGCCCAGAATAATTAATGATAAGAATATGTATTGCTCTTTCATGCCCAGACAAGGTGGTAAATTGTACGAAGTGACTATGAATGGCCATGATATAACACCACGGTAATTATGATGTTTACTATGTTATAGAAGATATAATACATGATATAAATCATGCTCAAATGTGTATGTTCTCGTGTATTACTTTTTGAACATTCATAAATTCTTTACAGTTCCGATACGAAATTTATTTTATGTTCTATTTCAGACAACCCTTAGTATTTAGGCCATAACTTTTTCATACAATCTTCGATTTTTATGAATTTTATATCGTTGAAAAGCTACGACCGAGACCTACAACTTCGACGTAGGATATTTTTCCAAATTCGAAACAATAAATAGGTCAAAAATCATGATTTCCTTGGTTGCTATAATGAAATTTGAGAATGTGCTAGAATTGGGTGTTGTGGCATAATCTTAGCCACTTATTTCAATACAAAAAAATCAGCACTTTCCCTAAAAATAGGGTACTATTCACTCATCCTTTTCTCAAGCCAAAAACGTAAGTAACTTCAAGAGATTTCTTCCATCTTCATCTTCATCAAGCAAAATTTTAATGACATGGTGATGAATTCTCAAGTTTTCTTGGTCAAGTAAGCTTATTTTCCCTCGTTTCTTCTTCTTATTTAGGAAAATGAGCATTCATTCTTCACTTATATTTTCACACTTAAGAACCCTACGAATTGGGATTTTTCTGTTTGAGAAGGTTGACCAAAATTTAAGCATCAATACAAGATTATGATGATGATTAGAGTGAGTTATGCTAAAGTTTGGTTGAGATAATATCAAGGTGTAAAAATGACATGAAGGCCGAATTTCTTAGCATGTTGGGGGGAGTTATTTTTTTGTTTTGGTAATAAATTTTTTGGTTCATGCATTCAAATATGTATATCATTAGTTTAGTTTTGTTTGAATGGATAACTCAAAAATTATAAAATTTATGTCATTGGCCAATTGTGTGTGGATGTGTTGGGGGATTATGTTTTGTTGTTTAATGATGCTAGATTATGGTTTGGGTTGATGTTATGAAATGAGTTTAGGTTAAGTTAAGTTGAAGTATGGATGATAGTGTTGGGGATTGCTTGGGCTATTGTCATTGAAGATTGGTGTTTGGCTCTGAAATTTGACGAGCGTCGCAACGCCAATAGGCTTGTGTCGCGACCCGGAGCAAGGAAGTGCTCTCTACCTCGGGTCAGGTCGTGTGGGCCATATGGGAGTCATATGGGAGTCATGATGCGCAACACTTTGCGTCGTGATGCGTAAAATAAAGAAATGATTTCCAGAAGAGTTTCAGAGTAAGAGATGTGTTTTCAGAAAAGAAAGAGTTTTAAAAAAAATCAGTTTTCCTTGAGATGATTTTGATTTTAGAAAAATGAATGTTTCATAAAGTATTTCGGTTTCCATTTTAAACTGTTCACTCACTAAGTCGTTCAAATGATCTAACCCCTCACTCCCAGTGTTTCTGTTTGTAGGTTTACCCAAAGGACGAGCTCGAGAGGATGGATACCGATGGCAATCACTAGGGTGTTTGGGTCCATGATGTCAAGTCAGAGTCAAAATAAAGTCATGTATTTGATATTTTGTATAGCAGAGATTGTGTGTGTAATAAGTCAAAATGTCCATGACAGAGTTATAAAGTGTAATGTTATTTTATATATGGTCATGAGTATTAAAATAAATTTTATGTCTATGAGTTGGGCAATGGTTCCTATGTATGAGTTTATATTTAAGATGAGATTAGTAATTTGATTATAGTCAGAAAGTCAGAGGCTTAGGGGGATATGTCAGCCTATTCCCTGTTGGTAGCATCTCTGAGATGGGGATGTTACAAAGTGTAGGCACTGCATTTTTGCATATAAGGCCCGATGAGGAGTCTCATATGGAGACACTACCTCTTTAGTTGTGGAAGCCGCGGGAAACGGACGTTGGAAGGGTAAAGTTGGAAATTAGCATTTTGTCATATTTAACTAGCTTGTTTCGCTTCGGGTTCGCTTGTTGGACCTCTGTTTTAAAACACACCAAACCCATTAAATCACATCAAAAAATAATTAAAGCATTTAAAACACATCTCACAAATTAAATAATTAAAACATCTAAAATACATGTCACAAATTAAACTTAAATTAAATTAAAACAAATGTCACAAATTAAATTAAATTGAAATTAAATTAAAATCAAATTAAAACAATTAAAACCAATTAAATAATTAAAATCTAAAATTAAAAAAAAATCCAAAAATAAAATAAATCACTTCTAATTTAATTAAATCACCCACCAAAATAAAATAATTTATTGTCTTAAATAATTAAAATTAAACACAAATTAAATTAATTGATTTTGTTTCCTAATAAACAATGCAGAAACCATAACCCTACCCTCTCACTATATAAGCTAACAAAAAACCCTAACTGCCTTGGCTGGTCTCCCCCTCTCGCATGACTCCCTCTCGCCTCTCACCAGTGCCTTCACGTCACACAGAAAACCTTCAACACTCAGCACCTTTCTCTCAGCCGAAACCAATAAACCCTTGATGCAGCAGCACGTAGCCCACAAACTGACCTCATAAACTGACACAAATAACCATCTTCACGCTGTTCGCTGTCCTTCAGCGCATCATCACTCAAGCCTAACAATCCACGCCCTTAGCCACCTTCATACACATGGCCTTCACGCATTAACCTTCATCAAATCTCACAACCTTCAACAGCCCATGCGACTCTCAAATCTTCACGCCTAATCAACACCTGGACGCCACTCTCAAACTATCACGCACAAAGACACTGCCAGCTAGCCTCACGAGAAGCCCACCATCAGCGCCCATCTCACAAATCACACACGGCACCTACACTAAAAAACGCACACAAGCCCTAGCAGCCCTCCACGCAATTAGACACAAAAACCAGCCCTAGTCATATGCGCCCATATCAAGCCGCCCTAAACACGTAGCAACTCCCATGCACAACCCTTAAGCCACTAACAAAACCACCGCCGCCCCTTACTAAACTGCCAGATGCCATGATCCACTCAGCGCCACACACTCACTCAACCTGCACGCTAAACGCCACACTCACGCCTCAACGTAACCCACTCACACCAACAACACATCAGCGCACACAAGCCTCACTGCCACAAATTCACGACGAAGCCACTTACGCCCACTGACCTTTGTCCCCTACGCCCTTGGCCGAACCTTCACTCGCTACCCACTACCCTTCGACAATTCTGCACCTGAACAGTCCACGCAAACTGCCTTCCCTGCACGCATAAATTGCCAAGAAAACTGTCCAGAAAACTGCCCAGAAAACAGTCCAGAAAACTGCCCAGTAAAACCCACAAAACTGTCCCGCAAAAACCCAAACTGCACCCTGAAAACTGCAGCAAATTGTCAAGGAAGACTGCACTGTTCGACCTCCGAAACTGCCCAATTTTTATCACCAAAACAGCCCACATTTTAGCCCTAAAAGCCGCAAAACAGTAAGGCCTAATTCGTGACCAGAAACAGCAGTGAAACTGAGAAAAAACAGTGGCCCGAACATCAAAACAGCGAGGAAAGACGTTGAGCTAGTAAATCGGAAAAGTAGTGGATCACTCACCCTTCCAACGGACTTGTAACGCCCTTTCTTGAGACTACAAAAGTGGTTAGACCTGAGGGCACCCTTTTATTTATTATCTTTCGTTTATTTTATTTATTTTAGAAATATTATCGCATGAGAGTCGTTTGAGGCATGATGTGATTGTTGGATGAGTGGAATATGTGTTCCCTTTTGTGGTATATAGGATGGAAACCCAGACGTAAATTCCGTAGCCGAATCCGAATGGACGGTAGTGCGGTTTTTACTTGGGATACAACGCCACGTACCACTTAAGAGACATGTATTTCGTCTCATCCAAACTTGTGTTTTAGTATGTTGTAGTTCGTAGGTTATTTATTTGTTATTAAAGACATGATTAGGTTGTTAGCATGTCATTTATCTTAAGCATGATTTAGTCGATAGAAAGTTATTTCTTTATGCATGATTAGGTTGTTTCACATTAGGGATTTAATTTACATTTATGCTTAGATTCTTATTTATTTTTCGTGTTTGATAATTCAACATGCTTATGAGATTATTGTGTGTTATCGTATGCTTTCCGTTATGATGACTTACTTTTAAAGCATGATGACTTAGACATATGATTTATTTTTATGAATGCGAACTAAATTTAGGTTATTCTTGGAGATGTGTGTTGTGTAGACTTAGTTAAATTATTGCACAAATTCGTTCATTACAAGTGGCATAAGTAAGGGACCATTCCGAACCCAACGGTTTGAGGTCTTCCCTTGCGAGGGGTGAGTGCGGCCTTAAATCTTTGTCCCGGTTCACACCGGGTGGCGACTCGATGTTATTTCGTACTTCCCAACTAGGCCGCGAGCCTAGAACAGCGTCCCCGATTTCTGTGTCCCACACAAAGATGGTATCAGAGCATGGTGTAGGGATTCAGTGACTGCAGTGGGTAGAGTACTGGGGTCTTGTATACGTAGTATGCCCGGGATACCCGTATGCGAGGCACTACCTCTCTAGTATCCAATTCTCGAGTACATCCTCAAATCATATAAAAGGTTAGTAAGAATTCCCTAAGCTATCTGAATATTCTTCCTAATGAAAGTGACTATAATCCTTGTCCTAGTTGAGAATCCTTCTGTAGTCATCTTGGTTTATTATCAGAAATTCTGGACAAGTTATAAAAATAGATAGTAAAGTTCTAAGAACATCCACCTAGGGGAGGATTAAAAAGAGAAAGTTATAAGAAAAGTAAGGAATGATGTACAGATGCTTAAAGAAACTATATGCAATAAGAGGTACAGATACATAATGAGATAATAGAGAGCAAATGCCAGAACTTATAGTACTAAGGAGAATATAATAAGCCTGAGCAAGAATAAAAATATTAGATAGACCCAAGTAAGATTCCTTCCATCATCAGAAATTTTTTTCAAGTATATCCAATAGCCTTTGAGTACCTCGTATAGATAGCAAGTTTTCTGAATAACAAGGATAGTCAGAAGGATAAAAAAGCAAGAAATCTGATTTAGTTGTGGAAACTCCTAATAGACTTGAGATACCAAAAAGGATGTAGAGATTCTAGATACCCAAATCCAGGCTCGTAAGCAAATAAAATGAATTTCGTAAGGAAAAATGATTAGTTGCCTTAACCAAGGAATCCGATATAGATAAGGCCATGATCTACCCAGATTCTCACCTCTTAGTGATACCGGTTAAGGAAACTGTCATGACAGAGTCTATCTCATACCTATTTTACATGAGTAATAGACTCCACCAGGACATAGAATACTATAATCAGGACATAGATAACTGTAAGAAAGCTCACTACCCATAATACTATATTCTGAGATAGAGACAGAAAACACTGAAAGATAGGTCACCCATAAAAGATCCAAGGAAGTTTCTGAAGTTAGAAAGAAGGGAACCCATTATAATTCAAGAATCTAGACAAGTCAGCATGAGGCTTACAGTATTAGTAGAAGTCTACCGAATAGACCAAACATAGTAGAAACCTATACGAACATATGAAACAGACTCATTAGATTGGAGACACTCAGGAGTTAGCAAAAAGGGATCGGTATAAATTATAAGTCAGGTGACATAGCTGAAGCCTACAGCAAAAGCAGAACTCAATAAGAATGAACCACCACTAGCCTCGGTAGCACAGCTTAGAGCCAAGAGATATGATATGGAAATAAATAATATAGAAGGATGCGAAAAGTAACAAGGAAGTTCAATATATATAGTAACATAAATAACATAGCTTAAATATAGTTACGTAAAAGACCTCAGAATGGTTTATAAGAGTTGTGGAACCTTAAGACATGAAATAGTCGATGCAGATCCCAATAGAATGGATGATAATTTTCTTTCCAGTAGCCCTTACTTTAGTAAGTATATAGACATATAATCAGACCATCATTGACCTTAGAAAATTGACAGTAATGTATGTTCTTAGAAATCGAAGGAATGTAAATACTCACCCATTAACTTATAGCCCAATAAGGATTTGTACAAAAAAAAAGAGATATCTAACAGATAGAAAAATCATGAGACAACAAGATAGTCGACTAAGAAATTTAAGAGAACCTAGATAATAACCCTAAGATAGTGACGACTTACCTTATTGTAGAACTGATAGTCTTCAAGAAAGTAAAGGCTCAAAAAAGTAAGGAACCAGAGTAAGAAACACATATAACGACCCTTAGAAGTAAAATATATGACTTATACAGAGCTTCCCATCGTACTAGAGAGGGAAAAATTAGTAAGAGAGCAACACCCAAACCAAAGTTTAGTAGCGATATCATGACTTATCGTAAAATGTGGAGTTTCCAGAGAAGTAATGACTAAGAGGTTTAAGAAAATGAGATAAGTAAGAAATTTAAGTAACAGAGTAAACTTCGAAATGAAGAATAATAGAGGGAGTATGGTAGGATTTTGAGAGAGCAGGAATCTTAAGAAAGTTCTCAGTAAATGGTAGTATGACCAACAATAGAAATAAATCATGAGTAAAGCTGAAGGAGGTGATTCAAATAGTTCCTACCAGTAGTACCTTAGTGTGGGAGCCCAATATCATATATGTAAATAAGGGAATCCTAGGATTACAAATGAGCAACATGTTCAACTACAGCACGCATAGCTAGTGAGACAACCAAAGCCGAAAAAAAGACTTCAGGACCAACCCCCACCCTCCCAACCCTTATTAGAGAACCTCAGTTTGTCCCGAAGATATTCCCATAAATAAGTGAATCTGTGGTGGAAGAAGACCGAGACATAAAACACGGAACCTTCAGATAAAGTATAAGAGAAGAAGAGAAGAGGAAAAGAACTCTAAGTAAAAGATTTAGAAGGGGAGATATCTATATAAAATATGAAAGGAGGAAGCATTAGTCAAGTAATGACAGGATTACATGAGTAACATCGTTAGACATGACTAACGACGTATAACAACAGACCTTTCCATTTAGAAAATGAAGAACAATAGTATCAACAAAATATATTATAGAAGGCATAGCAGCGAGCCCTTAGGTGTTAGTATAAGACCAAAGTTCTATTAAATATAGATCGGATGAAGATAACGAGTATAGCCCATATGTTTCCCTTCGCAGCGTATTGTTATAAATGAGGGTTAAGATGACTTGAAATAGATTTATTGAAATGTAAAATAAAAAGGGCCCAGAAAACCAGGTATATGGATATGGTTGAGACCAGGACAATACCTATTAGAATAAGACTATGAGAATAACTGAAAGTGAGATAGCCTAAAGTAAAATCAGGTAAAAAGAACAAGTCAGTGTAAAAGATGGTCATCCAGATTTATACTAGTAACAAATTTGAAGGTACGAAAAGAGTATGAACATTAACCAGAACCGAGTCGCCAGCGTCGATGTGAATAGTAAGGAATACAATTTAAGCACAAGTATACGTATAGTTAAGCTTAATATATGTACCTTGTTCCTGGAGAATTTGACCATGAACGATGAGGTCCTAAGCCCCACAGATAGACAGAGATAGGAGAACTTGAAGGACGAAGCTGATAAACAATTGAAGCTTGGCAATGAGAAAATATAGAGCTAAATAGTTAAGTTATGAGAAGGAATGCTAGAATAAGATTGAGTATGTGGCGCTAAGGAAATGCCTAGAAGATTATTCTTTTGTACAGTTACACCCAGAATGGAAGGGGGATATGAAAAGGCCTAACCATAGAGAACACTAGTATTTCTAAAGATTCTGAATTACCAACTAAGAAGAACCCGAAGATATATTTTATAAGGTCAAATAAGTTGTTGAGCATAACTAGAGGTCTAGAAATGGGGTTGCTTGGACGCATCAAAATAATTGTAGCATGACGGTAATGTAGGGTACTCAACAGAAATTTCATAAAATGAGGACAATGAATTACCTCTCAGTCAAGAATTCAAGGGATTATTCACTAAAGCTTACGGATCTTGGTGCAGTATGTGCAAGTCTGACAAGAGGTGTTATACTTAAAACAGATGTTAAGGTAAGACGTAGAGTACGTATGCTTGCTAGCTAAATGGTAAACGATTAGCTTGGCAGAGATCTTAGTTATTAAGTCAAATTGAACCCAGGTAATGCAAAATAGGTTACAACAGAGTAAAGGTTTATGCAGATAAATTAGAGTGTATCCCCAATTATGCCTTCTAAGTCATGACATACAAGGTCCATCATGATAATCACATTGTCATATGGTATAATGACAGCTTATAGAAGATTTTCGGGATGTGGTGCGATATAGTTGATGGAGTAGAGTTGGCTATGAGAATACATCCAGTTGAAATTTGGTGGCCTAGGAAATAATGTGTGAATTTGGTGACTTGTGGTTTCAATCCTAAAGGGGATTCGAGGACGAATCCTATTTAATGGGAGAGAAAATATAACACCCTTGCAATTCTGATGACTATTATATTATAGGAGGCATAATATATGGTATAAACCATGCTCAAATGTGTATGTGCTTGTGTATTACTTCTGAACATTCGATAAATTCTTTGCAGTTCCGTTACAAAATTTATTTTATGTTCTATTCCAGATAGCCCTTAATATTTGGGCCATAACGTTTTCATACGATCTCTGATTTTATGAATTTTATATCTTTGGAAAGCTAAGACCGATACCTACAACTTCCAAATTGGACATTTTTCCAAATTCAAATTAAAAATAAGTCAATATTCATGATTTCCATGACTGCTATAGTGAAATTCGAGAATGGGATATAATTGGGTGATATGGCACAATCTTAGCCACTCATTTCATTACAAAAAAAAAAATCAACATTTTCCCTATAAATAGGGCATTATTCACTCATCATTTTCGGAAGCAAAAAATATAAGTGAGGTTCAAGTGATTTCTTTCATCTTTTTCTTCCTCAAGCAAAACTTTAATGATATGGTGATGAATTCTCAAGTTTTCTTGGTCAAGTAAGCTTCTTTTCCTTCTTTCTTCTTCTTATTTAGGAAAATGGGCATCCATTATTCACTTGTATTTTCACACTTAGGAACCCCACTGTAATGACCGGTAATCTCGACTACTATTACATTATGGGACGAGTATTACATAATATAAATTATATTTGGACACATATATACTCATGAAATGATCTTGGGGACAATTGATAGATTCTTCGAGATTTTGATACGAGATGATACGATGCTCCACTCTAGACAACCTATGATATTTTGGCCTAAATTTTCTCATAAGAACTCTGATTGTTATGAATTTCATATCGTCGGAAAGATAAGATCGAGACCTACAAATTTGGCGTTGAATAGTTTTCCAAATTCGAAACAGAAATAATTAAAAAAATGTAGATAAAAAATCTAGATGAATAGTACCTGAGGATGAATCTAGAGAATTCTCAAATTATCTCAATAATTCCAACTTTTTATTTCAAACTTTTGCAAAATTAGAAATTTAGCCCCCTATTATATATATATATAAGGGATACTATTCCCTAATCCCAGAATGGAGAGAAGAAAAGAGAAATGTAAGAAGATGAAGAAGGAGAAAGAATAAGAAAGAGAAATAAATAAGAAGAAAGAGGAAGGAAAGAAGAGGAAACAAATGCCAATGCTCATACATCAAGCAAAGAAGAAGAATAGCAACCATGGAAGACTTGAAGGATGAAGGAAATCAAGGAAATGAGGTAAGAGCAACTTGACCCAAATTTTGGATTAAGGACTTTTGATGATATGATGCCATGTTGATATTAGAAACATACTAGAGATTGCATTTAATGGCATATTGAGCATGGAAATTGATTGTATTAAGAATTGTCCAAATTTTTGAAAATCCTAAGTATTGAGCTAATTGGAGTTAAGAGATTAAAGAGCTAAAAATTGGATTAAGGAGTGTTGGTTTAATAACTGTGAATATTGAGATTTAAAGAGTTGTTTGGGTAAAAATTGTAATATGGAAGTGATGAAAGTGTATTAGGGAAAACTTGACATGGAAGAGTTGATGTTAGGCCCTGAAATTGGCTTAGCGACGCGATGCCACACATCTAGCGTCGCGATGAGTACTGGAAAATTTTCATAGATTCATTTCTGGAATTATGAGCATCGCGAAGAACAAAGCCTTACTTCGCGAAGCGGAGCTAGAGAATGCTCACTGGTTTATTAATATGTATGAGCACCGCGATGTAGAATGCGCAGCGTCGGGATACGTAACTAGCAGAGGCTATGCCTCGGGTCTAATCAAGTGAGCATCGCGACGCGATACATGAAAAGTGTAATTACATTTTAGTTTCAATCTAGGATGTTAAGGACCACCCTAAGAGTTTCATATTAAGACACAAACATAACACGTCATGTGGTGTTGATGGATTATTAGAATTGAGAAGTTTAGTCTAACCTCGAAACATGTCTCATACTTTATATTCGAATTAAGTTTCTCGATTATAGATCATCGTAGGAATCGCATCATTCTCTGACAAAGCGAAGTAAAATCAACCAGATCTTAAAATCTGTATGTGGACCCTTCTCTCAAACTGCATTTAATTATATGTTTTTGATATCAGACTTACCTTTTTAAGTACATAGAGCGTTAGCCAGATTTATTTCCAATTGTTTTAAGAAAGATCATGTTTCTAAATAATAAGTTTTAGTACAGTTGTTTTATAAATGATGATGTTTTTAGAAAGGTTGATATTCAATGCTTGAGTTTATGATTTTGGAGGCATGGAGAAAAAATCCACATCAGTATGTAACTTGAACCAGATATGGAATTGACGGATACAGATATCGTGTGCACACGTAGTTCAAGACGAGGGATGACAGATGCCCATAGATCCTAGATTCAAAGTCTGGAGGGTATTATAGATCTGCACCCCGGCTCCAGATTATGGCTTGGGGGACGGTGATACGTAACGCCCCAAGACCATCGGATTTCAGGGCTATGGGATGGCGATACGTAATGCCCCAATGTCATGGATTTGCACTCATGGCTCTAGTTAGGCGTATATGAGGATGATGATAAGTAACGCCCCATGCGTCAATTTTTCAGCAGACATTCAGAAACAGTTTTTCAAAAGCAGATTTTCAGAGACAGACTTACAAGAAATATGATCTCAAGAAAGTGTTTTCATAAGAAACTGTTTTATTAAAGTTTCCGAAATTTCATACCAGAAGTAGTTTTCAGAAAAGATTTCGAGAAAGAACGTTATTTTCAGATAAGGAAAGAGATTTCAAATGATATGATTTGAGAGAAGTTTGGTTTTAGAACCATGGATCTTTCAAAAAAACATTTTAGTTCCTATTTGATTTTAACTTTCCACTCACTTAGATCGTTCAAACGATCTAACCCCCATACTCTTAGTTTCTGTATCATGCAGGTTTACTCAGAGAACGAGCTCGGGAGGATGGATACTGATGGTAGTTATTAGGGTGTTCGGTCCACCGGGTCAAGTCAGAGTTCAGTTCAATCAGAGCCATGTTTCATATATATTATATAGTAAAGAATACATATTCCCTGCCGGTAACACCTCCGGATTGGGGATGTTACAAAGATGGTCTAGGGAGTCAGTGACTGCAGTGGGCAGAGTGTTGAGGTCTTGTATACGTAGTATGTCCGAGATACCCGTATGCGAGGCACTACCTCTCCATTATCCAATCTTCGAGTACGTTCTCAAGTTCTACAGACAAGTTAGTAAGAATTTCTGAACTATTCGAATATCCTTTCTTACGAAGTAACTGTATTCTTTGAAAATCCTTCTGTAGTTATCCTGGTTCATTTTTGAAATGACCAAAGAAAGTTATGAAGATAGACAATAAGTTTCTAAGAATATTTCACTTTGGGGAGTGAGAAGAGAAAACTAGAAAGAAAATAAGAAATGATACTTAGATGATCAAGAAAACAGAAATAGTAAGTGGGAGAGATACAGAAATAAATGGTGAAGAGAACACTAGAACTTATAAGAGTAAAAAAGAGTATATACCAAGTCTGAGTAAGAGTATACCAAGTCTGAGTAAGAGTAAGAGTGCCAAATAGACCTATGTAAGGTTTTCTTCCTGTCGTAAGATTCTTTTCTTCCTTAGAACGTTCCTTTAAGCCAAACAAATAGCTTTTGAATACCCAGTATAGATAGCAATCTCTCCAAATAGTAAAGGATAGTCAGAAGTATAAGAGAGGTAAGAAATCAGAATTAGACACGGGAGTCCCGATAGACTAGAGACATCAAGAAGGGAGAAGAGATTACAGATTCCAAAACCCAAGCCCACAAGGAAGTAAGCAAATGAAGGTCATAAGTGGAGATGATTAATTACCTTATCTCAAGTGACCCGACGTAGATACGACCATGAACTGTTGTTCTCTAAGACAATCCAAGATCATAATAAGCAATGAAAAATAAAGTGAATACATAAAGAAGTATGGCAGAATCATACTTACATTGAACGGATTTAGGATGCGTCAAATACAAAACTTTTTCTTCCAAGTTTTCGGCCAAGCTCTCTTTGGGAATGAGATCCAAGCTCCAAGCTTTTGAGTTGATTCCAAGCTTTTGGGATGGTTTCCCTATCACCTTGGATGATCCTTTGATGTGCTAGCAACTTTAAAATTTGCAACAAAGTTTCACCTTCTTCCTTGTGAAGCCCACGGCAATTGAAGGAAAAATGAGGGAGAGTGTTTTCTTTGCTTCTAAAACCGAGAGGGAGAGAGATGGAGAAGAAAAAATTGACTTGTGAATATTGTTTTCTAAAAACAAAATATCATATACCAAAACTAAAATTTTGGTAAAAGTCAATCTAATGATTACACACAAAATGTGTAATGCAAGTCATCACCATTCCTTTCACCAAAACCCAACACCAAAAAGTAACTTAAAGTGACAAGTGATGTGACAAGAGATGTGACATGTGGGCCCCACTTGATTCAAAATCCGAGTGGGCCCGCGATACATCCAGTGCTCGGGTTCGCTAATTCCAAATTAACTTATTTTCCGTTGCGACGTAATTAAATCAAATTTAATTAAATAATTATGTCTAGTAAAATTACTATTCACGTCGCTCGCGAATTAATTCTAAATTAATTCGTTTGCCCGAATTAAAATCTAATTTTAATTCCGCGTCGAAATCTAATTTCGTTTAATATATCGAATATATTATTTTATTGATTAATTCCAAATTAATCGCTCTCTCTTTTCAAATAGTATTTTATCTTAGATAAAATCACTCAGTAATTAATCCCAGATTAATTATGCTCGAATCATAAGTCATCGGTAAATCTTCGGGAAGCGACCCAAGAGATCCCTGGATATGTTGACAGTAAATCCGGTTGTCGGACTATCCGAACACGTACGTACCTCGTACTACGTTTTTACCGATTTACGAGACATGTATGGCTTCTAGCAAAGCACCGTGCCTTCCCAATTCTCCAGAAATATTCTTAATGGAATGTATAATCTGTATCAGGCGTAGTATACGTAGTATTGCGTATTGTGATCCAGTATCGGATGTCACATGCAAGGCCTGGGGCTGGAATAGTGTCTGCCCCGTATGAAGCATATATCGGATTACAAGCAACTAGTCTCTTTAATCGGATAATCATGACCATGTCATATTATCCCGATGGTTGCAACCAATTTAGAGTACCAGTTCTGTATCCCTGCGTGATCATCATCTCTATATGACTGAAGTGATACTTCCATCTTGACATCACACCCAATACACTACGATTCTCAATAAACCCAAAATAGGCATACACGGAACCTGTTAAAGTCCTGGATGACCAAAACCAAAGTGTATTGATTGTCGCAAGTACTAGCGATGCAAGTCTCAGGTTAAGACCAAATACACCTACCCTGAAGCGTATTCCCATAGACACATTGTCATACTACCAATGAGATTCGGCGGGTTCTATCCAAAGCGAAGCTGTTTCCGTACCATCGGTAAACACAACCTCCTATCACACTTGGATAAGTATCCAATACTTAAATATATGAGAACTATGATGTTACGCTTCCATAACACGCACAAGTGCAATACTAGTCTATTCTGCATCATCGATGTCCAGAACTAATCATAAGGACTTTTATCATTTATATATTTAAGTAATCAAATTACAAAATGATAAAATGCAATTTCCATTGCTACATAATCAATTTGTACAAAAACCATAATGTCTATGGGTCATAATTGTCTAACAATCTCCCACTTGGCCTATAGCCAGTCACTCAAGCATCTAATACCTGAACTATGTACATGTCGCTCAAACTTTTGCTGAGGAATAGCTTTCGTCAGCGGATCTGCAATGTTGTCCTCTGATGCGACCTTCTCGATCTTCACATCGCCACGATGTATGATCTCATGAATCAGATTGAAACATCGAAGAACATGCTTTGATCGTTGATGAGACTGCGGTTCCTTAGCCTGCGCTATAGCCCCGTTATTGTCACAATACAATGGAACGGTCTCAGCTACTAACAAAACTACTCCTAATCCAATTAGGAATTTACGGATCCAAATTGCCTCTTTTGCTGCTTCAGCTGCAGCAATATACTCTGCTTCTGTTGTTGAATCGGCAACAGTCTTTTGCTTGGAAGATTTCTAGCTTACAGCTCCGTTATTCAAACAAAATATGTACCCGGATTGCGACTTACAGTCGTCTTTATCGGTTTGGAAACTTGCGTCGGTATACCCAGTTACCTCAAGTTCTCCATCTCCATAGATTAAGAAAGCATCCTTAGTTCGTCTAAGATACTTAAGGATATTCTTAACTGCCATCCAGTGACTATCACGTGGATCGGCCTGATAGCGACTACACATGCTCAAAGCATACGAGACATCAGGTCGTGTACATATCATGGCATACATGATCGATCCGACTGCCAAGGCGAATGGTATCTGACTCATGTTGTCTCTCTCATCTTGAGTTTTAGGACACATGTCCTTAGATAGAGTGACACCATGTGACACTGGCAACAGTCTCCTCTTGGACTGATACATGTTGAATCTCTTCAACACTTTGTCAATGTACGTGCTCTGGGAGAGCCCAAGCAGCTTTCTAGATCTATCCTGGTAGATCTTTATTCATAGAATAAAGGCTGCTTCTCCCAAATCCTTCATGGAGAATTTTAATGAAAGCCAAGCTTTCACCGATGTTAACATGGGAATGTCAATGCCAATAAGCAATACATCATCAACGTAAAGGACAATGAATGTCAGTGCACTCCCATTAACCTTCATATATACACAAGGATCATCCTTATTTTGAACGAAATCATATTCTTTTATGATCTTATCAAAACGTTGGTTCCAAGAACGCGATGATTGCTTCAATCCATAAATGGATCGATTTAACTTACAAACCTTGTTTGTAAGTCTTGGTACAACAAAACCGTCAGGCTGTTGCATATAAACATCCTCCAAAAGGTTTCCGTTAAGGAAAATAGTTTTGACATCCATCTCCTATATCTCGTAATCGAAATATGCAGCAATAGCAAGCATTATCCGAATGGATTTAATCATGGCAACGGGTGAAAAAGTTTCGTCGTAATCGACACCATGTCGTTGACGATACCCTTTCGCTACAAGCCTAGCTTTGTACGTTTGTATGTTGCCATCCACGTCGGTCTTCTTCTTGAAGACCTATTTGCAACCAATAGGCTTTACGCCTTCTGGTGCATCAACCAGTGTCCAAACTTGGTTGGTGTACATGGAATCCATTTCGAAATTCATGGCATCTTGCCATAAACCGGAGTCAATACCTTGTATCGTTTCCTCATACATAGCCAGCTCGTCTTCCTCAATAAGATTAATATCCACATGAGGTGAGATCAGAAACCCATACCTATCAGGTTATTTTCTGACTCTCTCCGACCTACGCGGTCCTTGTGTATTTGAAGATTATGGTACAGTCTCATCCTTGATAAACTGTTCATGTTCCGTTAAGGATTATGTGCCAGGAACAGTATCACTCCGATTTTCATCGAGTTCTACTTTCCTCCCACTTATCACTGCATTTAGGAATTCCTTCTCAAGGAAAACCGCATGTAGAGCAACAAATATTTTTTCTCTTGTGGGTGATAGAAGTAATATCCTTTGGTTTCCCTAGGATATCCTACAAATAGGAATTTATCCGATTTGGGTTCAAGTTTGGTACCTTCCAAACATTTGACGTATGCCCAGCAACCCCAAATCTTCAGGAATGGGAAACCCGTTTTCTTTCCTGTCCATATTTCATACGGAGTCTGTTGAACAGACTTTGACAGAACCTTATTCAAAATAAGTATTGCACTGTTCAATGCATATCCCCAGAAGGAAATAGGTAGCTCTGTGCGACTCATCATAGACCTTACCATGTCAACAAAGTTTGGTTTCTCCGTTCGGACACACCGTTTAATTGAGGTGTTCTATGAGGAGTCCACTGTGAAAGAATACCATATTCTTTCAAGTAATCAAGAAACTCGTTGCTTAATTATTCGCCAACACGGTCCGACCGTAACGTCTTAATACTTTTGCCGGTCTGTTTTTCTACTTCATGTCGAAACTCTTTGAATTTCTAAAAAATTTTCGACTTGTGTCTCATAAGATACACATAACCATAACGTGATGCATCATCCGTAAAGGTTACGAAGTATTCATATCCACCTCTAGCCTGGCTAGACATGGGCCCACAAACGTCACTATGAACAAGGGCTAACAGTTCGGTGGCACGTACACCTTTACCGCTAAAAGGTGATTTAGGCATGTTGCCTAATAAACAAGATTCGCATACATCATATGAATTTGGATCAAATCCGTCCAAGTACCCACTCTTCGAAAGTGTGGATATACGTGTCTTATTTATGTGTCCCAGATGACAATGCCAAATGTAAGTTTCATCTTTGTTACTTACTTTAAGCCTTTTGTTTGTTACATTTTATGTTTGAGATTGATTCATATTCAAAATATATAGACCATTATTTACATCAGCAGTGCAAATTTCCATATCATTTTTATACATAAAACACCCAGTGTTTCTAAATACAAAAGTATACCCACATTGGGCTAACATAGATACATAAATAATATTCCTAGTCAAACTAGGTACATAATAACAGTTTGTAAGTTTAAGTACATGCCCCGAGGGCAGTTCCAAAACAAAAGTGCCAACGGCCAAAACGGCGACCTGTGTCTCATTTCCAACTCGGAGGTCAATCTCTCCTGAGGCTGGTTTCCTGTTAATCTGCAGATCCTACACATCAGTACATATATGAGTTCCACAACCAGAAACAAAAATCCAATTTTTAAAACTAGAAGTAGACATGTTTATTTCTATAACAAACATACCTGAAGCCGGTGACTTGCCTGCTTTAGTTTCCTTCATGTGTGCCTTGTACTCGCGGCAGTCACGCTTCCAGTGACCGCGCTTGCCGCACTGGAGACAAACATCTTGGGATTTGTCCTTAGGTTTCCCAGAACCTTTTGACGATTTGGCCTTGCCCTTCTTCTTATGCTTCTTCTTCTTAACACCTCCATTCGCCTTGGGCCAAGCCCTCGGAGTCTGAGATGTTAAAGCAAAGTGCGCCTCGCGCTTCTTGCCCTTAAGGCGCTCCTTTTCTGCCTCACGCAGAGTGGACATCAACTATCCAAGAGTTTGGTCTTGGTTCTGTTGGACAGTTATGACCCATAGCGTCACTATTTGTAAAAGACATTGTGTTTTTGTACGAAATTAACTATGTAGTAATGAAATTGCCTTTTACCGTTTTGTAATGTAATTACTTTGATATATATAAATGGTAAAAGTCCATATAATTAGTTCCGAATTGAGATGATATGAGACAGTATCAATCCATAAAGGTTTAATCATTAAATATCCCTAGTCTTAGTATTATCGAGACTGGACATCGATAATACGGAATAGAGTAGTATTGCACTTGTGCGCGTTGTGAGGGCATAACGGCACAGTTCTCATATGTTTAAGTATTAGATACTTATGCAAGTGCGATAGGAGGTTGTGTTTTACCGATGGTACGGAAAACAGCTTCGCTCTGGATAGACCCCGCGGAATCCCATTGGTAGTATGTATATGTGTCTATGGGAGTCCGCTTCAGGGTAGGTGTATTTGGTCTTAACCTGAAACTTGCATCGCTAGTACTTGCGACAATCGGTAAACTTTCGTTTTGGTCGTCCAGGGCTTTAACAGGTTCTGTGTGCGCCTCTTCTAGGTTTATTGAGAATCGTAGTGTATTAGATGTGATGTCAAGATGGGAGTATCACTTCAGACATATGGAGATGATGATCACGCAGGGATTCGGAACTAGTTCTCTATAGTGTTGCAACCATCGTGATAATATGACAAGGTCATGATTATCCGATTCAAAGAGACTAGTTGCTTGATATTCGATATATGCTTCGTACGGGGCAGACACTTCTCCAGCCCCAGGCCTAGCATGTGATCATCAGATACTAGATCGCAATACGCTATACGACGTATACTACGCCTGACATAGATTATATATTCCAGTAAGAATATTTCTGGAGAATTGGGTAGGCACGGTGCTTTGCTAGAAGCCAACCATGTCTTGTAAATCGGTAAGCACGTAGTACGAGGTACTCACTTTATCGGATAGTCCGATAACCGGATTTACTGCCAACATATCCAGAGATCTCTTGGGTCGCTTCCCAAAGATTCACCGATGACAGTTGACTTAAAATATAATTAATCTGGGATTAATTTAGAGAGAGAAAATTAATCTGGGATTAATTGGGGCTTTATTTATCCGGGATTAAATGTGTTCAGTAGAGAGAGAACGCGATTAATTTGGAATTAATCTGTAAAATAAATTTAATAGTTAAATTTGATTTTTCTATTTAATTATTTAAATGGGCTAAAATTAATATATCGGATATATTAATACGAATTAGATTTCATTACGAAATTAAAGTCGGACTTTAATACGAACGAACGAGTTAATTTAGAATTAATTCGTAAACGTCGATCGTAATATATTTGCGAGGCATCGATTATTTAATTAAATTAGATTTAATTATTTAACGACGGAAGTTCGTTTAATCGGATTAAACGGAACCGAGCCGCGGCAAATGTTCGTAGAGATATTTGAATTTTGAATTCAAATATGTGGGGCCCACTTCACATGTGTGGTAGGTGGTGGTAGTTGGCATTTATGCCAAGCCACCAACCACTCAACCACCTTGTTTTACTTTTTGTAAAACCATTTACCAAACCTACCAAGTTTAGGGTAAAAAGGGTGAAATAGTTTTACCTAAAGGTGAATAACAAAAAGGAAAAATCTCTACACTTGTTACACAACACTATTCATTAGATGAAAATTGAAAAACCCTAGAGAACTCCCTAGGGCTTGGCCGAATTCCTCAAGCTTCTCATCTCTTGGATTTGTTTCAAATCAATCAAAAGCTAGCACTTTGGAAGTTGACAAAGGTGATAGGGAAACCACTCATAGCGGAATCATCAAAAGGGAAACTACTCAAAAGCTTGGAATCATCAAAAGCTTGGAATCATCAAAAGGTTGGAACTTGGAGTTCATCCTCTTAAAAGTTTTAAAGCTCTATCCACTCATTGTAAGTTTATTCCGCACCTTATAATGATCATATGAAATGTTTTTCATGCTTATTAGATCCTATGAATGTTCTAGGAACACTAACAGGTTCAACATGTTGTAGTTCATGATGAACCCATTCCAAGTGTCGGGGAGAGACTGTAGGATCAAATCTACTGAAGTCTCAGCCTCGAAGACTATGCCCGTCTGTCTGAGCTGCTTAATGTCAGCAATCATCTGTGACACATGGTGCTCAATAGATGCACCATCTGACATTCGAGCGCGGAAGAGCTTCTTCTGCAACTCATATCTTTACGATCTAAGGTTAGATCAGTGAAGATCATGCAACTTCGCCATCATCTCATAGGGATCCAACCCTTTATTTTGACGATGAAATTGTGGAGTCATAGCGGCAGGCATTACCGATTGAGCAGTCGCATTGTCATCGCTATGAGTCTTCCAAAGCTCTAGCTCAAGCAACTGATCAGGTCGGGGCTTAGGCCCAAGAGGTCGCTCTCTAGTGTAGAGTAACTTCTCAGATCCCAGAATAATTCTGAGATTCATATCCCAGTCTTGAAAGTTTGTGCCATTAAAGACGTTGTCGCCCATGAAAATATCCCTAATGTTTAACTTTCCTATCATCTTAACTGCAATAGTCCAACTATTCGATTAACAATGTATGGGTACAGTCTAACTGTTACAAGAAAAATAATAATATATTAGTCCAACTAATAAAAATAATTGACGAAATAATTTGAAAGGCGTAAAGCTAAGTATTTGAACGAAATTGCAAATTCAATACTAGCCTCCCACTATTTTTCGGCGAGCCTCTAACCCTCTGTTGAGTACTCAGGAAACCTAGTTTCCTAGTGGGCTAGGATCCCGTTAAATAACACACAACCTTGACTTTGGCCAACAAGCTGTATGATATTTAACTAGGTAGATCTCTAAGATCAATTGGATCTCATTCAATTCCTAGATCCGGTAGGTAGACCTCCAAGTCCGAAACATATATACAATATATATGCCAATATATCCAATATATTTTCCTAACCTTTTTTCTCTGAATCAACTAAGCCTTGGCTTTGGCACAACAAGCTTAATGATTCCAGTTAAGCGGAACCCATTGACTTTGGAAAGCTTCGTAATCGATGTCGATGGACAAGACGTGATCTTGACTTTGGCCAACAAATCAAAACTTGGATAAGACATACGATATGGAACAAAGCCTTCATGATTCAAACACATCCGCGATGGACAAAGGTCTTGACTTTGGCCAACAAACCAGTGCCAATCTTGGATCTTGAGTAAGAATCACTCAATGTAAGTTAAACGCTTAATATTTGTTGAGGGTTTTTCGCGTAAATTGGCAACCAATTTATTATCTTTGTTAGGTCTCATCATACACCCTTAAGCATGCATTCTAAAAGCATAATAAGGCGCGAAAAAATTAATAATGATATGCTAATGGATATCTCACAGATTGTTCCTAGAACAAATCACTCTATTTCCTCTCCCCGGCTAGCATTATTCTAACTTCTACCCAATTACATAATACAATGAAAGAAACCTCATTAACATTGAGGGAAATTAGGTGAGAAGAGAATTACAAAGAATCAAGAGAGATAAGGCTGGACACGCAGGTCCAATTTAATAAATTTTAAATTTACAACAATTTCCAAAATTGCCATTTCCCTTCTAATATCCATCTGATATGCATTATTCATTCAACACATCCATGTATTCACACAAAGCATGTTATTCAATCAATTTAATCCAATTAATTAATCTTGAATAAAGTGATCATCCAATGTTCAAACAACGATTTGATTTTGCGTGAGTCCAACTCGTTTAAGAATAAGTACTCAAAGTACGAATTCTTGAATTATATTGAACTACAATTTAAATCAAATTTAATTCGTATTCAATACTAATTCTATATATTTAATTCCAAATTAAATAATTATACTTTTTAATGTGCCTTTACGACTTAGATTCCAAATCTAATCTAAATGGGTCTCAAAGCCCAATTAACATTCAATGTCATTTAATTAAAGTCCAATGGGCTTTAAATTAATTTCTTAAGGCATGGACTTTGGTCAATATGGGTCATACCCAAATACCAAAGCCCAATTAAGGAATCACCATATTTGCCAAGAAACCAATTTAGGCCCATAAGGCCCAATTAAACATAAAATGCCCATTTGTCATATTTGGACTTAATGGAATGATTTAGGCCCAATTTGGATCCAATCCAATTGACCTAAACCAACTTGGCCCAACCAAGCCCATTAGGCCCAAATACAACATTTTAAGCCCAATTCTAAATTAAGCCCAACTAATTAAATTTTAAAATTCCAAATTTCATAATTTAATTAATTAAAGTGTATTACATTAATTAATTATCTAAATTAACATTTCCAAAATATCAATTTAATCAATTAATCATGCTTGAATTTGTCCAACACATGTCCAACATTATTGAAACAAAAAATCATCTCATTTCATGCTTTCTTGGTCACGGCATTTTGAGGGTTTTTTGTCTGATTCCGATTTCAATCCGATTGAATCTTAAATCAATATATCCATGTCTTTCAACTCATCCAATGATCAAAAAACAAAAAAATACCATGAATTTAGGGCTACTATGCATTCGGCCAACATGCAAAAAATTAGGGAAAATTAATCCAATTCAATTTTCTTCAAATTGATCACATATAACTCCAAGTTATCCATATACAAGCATGCTCAAACAAACAATTTGGTTAAATCATGCTCAAATCAAATTTACCCAAATTTTACCCTAAATTCAATTTTCATGATTATTCAAGGCTCATGATACCATTGTTGTTCTCTAAGACAATCCAAGATCATAATAAGCAATGAAAAATAAATTGAATACATAAATAAGTATGACAGAATCATACTTACATTGAACGGATTTAGGATGCGTCAAATACAAAACTTTTTCTTCCAAGTTTTCGGCCAAGCTCCTCTTTGGGAATGAGATCCAAACTCCAAGCTTTTGGGATGGTTTCCCTATCACCTTGGATGATCCTTTGATGTGCTAGCAACTTGAAAATTTGCAACAAATTTTCACCTTCTTCCTTTTGAAGCCCACGTAAATTGAAGGAAAAATGAGGGATAGTGTTTTCTTTGCTTCTAAAACCGAGAGGGAGAGAGATGGAGAAGAAAAAATTGACTTGTGTATATTGTTTTCTAAAAAAAAAAATATCATATACCAAAACTAAAATTTTGGTAAAAGTCATTCTAATGATTACACACAAAATGTGTAATACAAGTCATCACCATTCCTTTAACCAAAACCCATCACCAAAAAGTAACTTAAAGTGACAAGTGATGTGACAAGAGATGTGACATGTGGGCCCCACTTGATTCAAAATCTGAGTGGGCCCGCGACACATCCGGGCTCGGGTTCGCTAATTCTAAATTAACGAATTTTCTGTTGCGACGTAATTAAATCAAATTTAATTAAATAATTATGCCTAGCAAAATTACTATTCACGTCGCTCGCGAATTAATTCTAAATTAATTCGTTTGCCCGAATTAAAATCTAATTTTAATTCCGCGTCGAAATCTAATTTCGTTTAATATATCTAATATATTATTTTATCGATTAATTCCAAATTAATCGTTCTCTCCCTTCAAATAGTATTTTATCCTAGATAAAATCTCTCCGTAATTAATTCCAGATTAATTATGCTCGAATCATACGTCATCGATGAATCTTCGGGAAGTGACCCAAGAGATCCCTGGATATGTTGGAAGGAAATCTGGTCGTCGGACTATCCGAACACGTACGTACCTCGTACTGCATTTTTACCGATTTACGAGACATGGTTGGCTTCTAGCAAAGCACCGTGCCTTCCCAATTCTCCAGAAATATTCTTAATGGAATATATAATCTGTATCAGGCGTAGTATACGTAGTATTGCGTATTGCGATCTAGTATCGGATGTCACATGCAAGGCCTGGGGCTGGAATAGTGTCTGCCCCGTACGAAGCATATATCGGATTACAAGCAGCTAGTCTCTTTAATCGGATAATCATGACCATGTCATATTATCCCGATGGTTTCAACCAATTTAGAGTACCAGTTATGTATCCCTGCGTGATCATCATCATCTCCATATGACTGAAGTGATACTTCCATCTTGACATTACACCCAATACACTACGATTCTCAATAAACCCAGAAGAGACGTACACAGAACCTGTTAAAGTCCTGGACGACCAAAACCAAAGTGTATTGATTGTCGCAAGTACTAGCGATGCAAGTCTCAGGTTAAGACCAAATACACCTACCCTGAAGCGTATTCCCATAGACACATAGTCATACTACCAATGGGATTCCGCGGGGTCTATCCAGAGTGAAGCTGTTTCCGTACCATCGGTAAACACAACCTCCTATCACACTAGCATAAGTATCCAATACTTAAATATATGAGAACTATGATGTTACGCTTCCATAACACGCACAAGTGCAATACTAGTCTATTCCGCATCATCGATGTCCAGTCTCGATAATACTATGACTATGAATATTTAATGATTAAACCTTTATGGATTGATATTGTCTCATATCTTATAATCCGGAACTAATCATAAGGACTTTTATCATTTATATATTTAAGTAATCAAATTACAAAATGATAAAATGAAATTTCCATTGCTACATAATTAATTTGTACAAAAACCACAATGTCTTTTACAAATAGTGACGTTATGGGTCATAATTGTCTAACATGAACTACCCAGATTCCTACCCCTTAGTAATACCAGTAGTAGGAATTGTCCTCAAAGAGTCTATCTCATACCTGCCTTACATGAGTAAAAGACTCTAATAAGACATAGAATACCAGAACAAGGAATCCGTACGGTTATCTCTTTCTATGGTGATTGATGAGCGGAAAATATATCAATATTTACCGCCCCTTTTACTTAATATTTTGTTTAGTTTCTCGGGTTTGATGAACATTTTGATGTTTTTTAGTTTATTTTACAGATAAAATAACATTGGGACTCAATGAAATAATTTAGGATGAAATGTAAGTCAAATAAGGGCAAAAATTGGACTTGACATATTAATTTTGGAGATTGGAAACTTGAAAGGGCATTCTAACGAAGTGGAGTTTCGGAAATTCCAATTTTGCGCAACTGTCGTATTTTGGGAAAAACTTTTTTCTCTGATATCAGATTGAGCTGATTCAAGTTCTAGATTAAATAAGACTCAAAGATCAACAACTTTGAAAGACAAAATAATTTCAAATTCTGAAGATTTCATGACCAAAATTGATGAAATATCCAAAAGTGTGTTATGTGTAATTATTAAAGTCATTTTCAAAGCAAATAAATAAATAAAAATAGTCAAGCTCCCACCAAACATGATATCAATTAATAATGTATTTGGTGGAGCAATTAGTGGAGCAATTAATAATTGATTTGGTGGAGGAATTAGTGGAGGAATTAATAATAGATTTGGTGGAGAAATTAATAATGGATTTGGTGGAGGCAAAATTTTGCCTATAAATACCAAGCCATTTCATTTGTAAAATTCATACTTTCTTCTAAGGAATTCCTTAAGAATACTAAGAAGATTGTATCTTGTTTGTTTATTTACAGCTTTCAGTAATTAATTTCAACTTTCGCACTTTCTTTTCTTTACTTTTCAGTTTTTACTTTCTGCAATTTACTTTTACGCACAATACTTTTCTTTCTTTAATTTTCAGTTTTTACTTTTCAGTAATGAGGAGGTAACTCCCCCTTGTTGTGGTAAAAGGTAAAACTTTTATTACTAATATTTAGATTAATCTCCCTTAATTATAATATATAAACTAGTTAAAACCTGACTTAACGAGGATACCGCCATATTGGTCGGTTGGTAATTATTTAGATTGGTTTTAATCTGACTAAACTGGATATCGCCTAATTGGTCAATTGGTAATTAATTATTAATTTGACTTAATCTGGATATCGTCTATTGATGAGTGGTAAATCTATCACTATTTCCCACCCATTTAACCTAATATTTTGTATAGTTTCTTGAGTTTTGTGAATATTTTGATGTGTTTTGTGTTATTTTATAGATAAATAAAGTTTCAGGACATTCTGGAGGTGATTTGGGCCAAAACAGTGAAAATTGGACGAAAATGGCATTTTGGTAAATTCCCGCATCGCGACGCCAAGACCTTCAGCGTCGCGACGCCTAACGTGCGCCGAACAGTGCTAACGTGCGCCTGGTCCACGTGTCAGAATCTGAGAAAAGTTTGACTTTGCTAATGTGCGCTGTGCCACGTGTCACCATCACAGCCGATCTACTAACATGCGATGTGCCACGTGTCAGAATCCTACGGTGCCGACAGTCGCCATCGCCACGTGTGCCACGTGTCACTCCACGTCATTGCCACGTCATCAGCCACATCACCAAGGTTGACCAAGTCAAACTGCCACCTCACCGCCATGTCATCATCAGCCAATCAGGAAGTGCCACGTGTCGCAATCCTACGGTGCCGACAGTCTCTTTCCCACGTGTCGCCACGTCACCACCACGTCACCGCCACGTCAGCATCAATCATTGAGTCTCTAATCCTTATCTGACACGTGGCGGATAAGAATCTCATCGACCAATCAGAAGTCGCCACGTGTCACAATAATTGAAGCCCAACCACCTCGCCACGTGTCACCTGATCCAGAATCTGCAACCGATGAACCAGAGTGTGCCACGTCGATAGAATCTGGCGTAGCGACGCCAAAGGCCTTGGCGTCGCGACACTGGAAGCCTACCAGGGCCTATAAATAGAGCTTCAAATTTCAGTTTTAGTTGCACCACTCTCTCTCATCTCTTTGATGTAAAGAGAGAGTTTCTCTCTCTAGTTTCTTTTAGTTTTTAGTTTTTTTTTTTAGTTTTTAGTTTTGTAAATAATTTTAAATACGTTTTGTTAATATAGTAATTTACTTTTTTACTTTTTTACTTTTTACAGTTTTTACTATTCACCATGAGGAGGTATCTTCCCCAGCTAGGGTGAAAGGTAATTCTTTTACTATTACTATTTAGATTTTTCCCTTAAAAATAATATATTCACTATTTAAAATATTGACTTAAAAAGGATACCGCCAGATTGGTCGGTTGGTAATTCATTTTAATCTGGTTTAAACCTGACTAATAAAGGATACCGCCAGATTGGTCGGTTGGTAATATTATCACAAGTTTATATATTATTTTATGGGAGATATCTAAAATAGTAAATAGTAAAAGTAATTCCTTTTACCTTAGCATTTTATTTTATTTTATTTTACTTTTCAGCTTTTACTTTATGTCTTTTACTTTTCAGTATTTTTACTTTATGTCTTTTACTTTTAAGTTTTTACTAGCCCTAGTTATGTGTTAGTTATCTGGGGTTGTGATGAATTCTAATATCACTGGTTTATAAGGGGTTATTTTGTAGTTTGGGTAATTTAAAGGTTTACTTATTAAGTCTTAAGCTTAATGCTTCTTGTTGTCTGATCACCAATAAGATTTATGTGGTAAATCTAAAATGAACTAGACATAGAGATTTTAGGTTTCAGCCTTAGACTTAATAGCCCACGATCTTCCTTGAGGATAGATAACCCTTTAATAGATTTCCTTACAGGATAGACATATACCTGTCGGGCGGGGGTAGCCATAATTGGAACTCAAACTTAATGAATCCAGATAATTTGGTTGACATAGACATATGGTTCAATTGGGTTAAACTGGGTATTTGCGTCTGACCATCGACATAGGCTTTTGCATAATTTAGTGTTCCAAGTTAGTAAACTGATTTATTACACAAACATAAAATAATCACTTCATCTTTTAAAAGATATTAGAATGATTCACAACCCTAGATCTTTGTGTCTTTTGTTATTTTCCTTAGTATTTTCTTTTGTCTTTTTATTTATTTATTTATTTTGCAAAACTACAATCAACCAAATCAATCAAGCAATCATTCTCTTCACCCTCAATTAGATATTTGTAAATAAATAGATTCAATAATTAATAACAACAGTTGGAATTAAGTCCTCATGGGATCGATATTTTTATACTACTTGAACGATACGTGCGCTTGCGTTATATGTGTGTGTTTACGCCGGTCAAGTTTTTGGCGCCGTTGCCGGGGAGTTATTTTTCTTGAGTTATTAATTTTGAAGCTATCTAATTTACTTATATCTAATTTTCTTTATTTTTATCTGTAATTTTTATCTCTTTCTTTTGTTTTCAGGTGATTGAAAAATGGAACATTATTGGGAGATTGAGAGATCACGAGCTTTACTAGAAGATACACCCCAAATCTGGGAGCAACAGTCTGGTTTTCTAAGGCCTGTTGTCCAGCTTAATAATTATCACTGGATGCCAGAACCAAGCAATACCACATTTTCTCAACAGAACGCAATGGGGAGATGTGACATATGTAATGGTAACCACCCTAGAGATTATTGCGAATACAACTACCATCCAGGGTGGTAGAGCTATCAAGATCCTTCATGGTATGACGAGCCATCACATTTCACAGAACCACATTTTCCATCTTATCCACCATCTACCTCTGATCTTCATCAACAACCAGAACCATCAGAGGAAGATCAGTTGCCAAACATGCTCGAAGATATGTTCAAGAAACGAAAAGAAAAGTTGGATACAATTCTTGAAACAAGTCATAATCAATTTGAAAGTATTCATAGACAATCAGAATTAATTCAGAGGATGACAGATCAAATGAGACAATTCACAGAAAACCAGAACTACATACCTCAAGAACCAGTTTCAGATGATACTGATGAAGCCTTCGAGTACCAATCATTTCACAATGACACTTCAACAGAGGAGGAGGCTGAGCAGTATCAACAACCAGAGGTATCAGTTCAGGAGCCCGAACCGGCAAAGTCTCGATTTGATTTTTATTATTCTGACTCTGACGAGGATGAAGCTGATCTATTTGTACCAACTGTACCAACAATGGAGGATCAAACTTTCAATCCTCAAAATGAAGATCTTGGAGCATGCTTCACCATTATGTTTGATGAAGATCTACCTGAACCATCCATTCCAGTCGTATCAGAGAATGAAGACCTAATTGTGGACAACAGGACCTGGGCGACGCCGTTCCTAGGCTCGCGGCACTAGTTGGGAAGTACTAAATAACATGGAGTCGCCACCCGGTGTGAACCGGGACAAAGATTTAAGGCCGCACTCACCCCTCGCAAGGGAAGACCTCAAACCGTTGGGTTCGGAATGGTCCCTTACTCATGTCACTTGTAATGAAAGGATTTATATAATAATTTAATCAAGCTTAAGTAACACTTATTTCCAATAGTATCATGCTTCTTCTAGATTCATATGCATACATCAACAAGTTCATCACAACATGCAACATCACATGGTAATCTCATGAACATATTTCAATCCTATGATATGGAAAACTAAGAACAACCTAATCATGTTTGAGTACTATCTCATGAACCTATTAACCAAATAACATGCTAACAGCCTAATCATACTTGAATACAATCTCAAGAACACATAGAATGGATAAATGCAGGAATACGAATGATACGGTTGGCTATATAACACAAGAAAGATCAACCAAGAGGCAATTATGCATGAATATGATAAGACAGACTCAGTTCAGTGTGTGCGCGTTCGTGTAGCGTTTGTAAACGCGTTCGAACGGTAAACAGAAGGTTCGCGTTCGTGTGGCGTTTGATAACGCTTTTGAACGGAAACGAAACAGAATGCTCACGTTCGTGTGGCGCTTGTGAACGTGTTCGAACAGAAATGAAACAGAATGCTCGCGTTCGTATGGCATTCGTGAACGCGTTCGAACGTAAATGAGACCTGATTCATGATAAGGCAAAAATGCATGCGCGTTCGAGTTGCGTTCGTAAACGCGTTCGAACGGGAACAGACCTGATGCATGAAATGGGACGCAATACATGAACAACAAAATAAAGGGGCGCGGTGAAGTACTGCCGTAAAGGTGGCCTTTGGGGGCTCTTGATCTCTCAAAGAGAGGACTTTTAGACCAACATACTAAGCCCATGCGCGTCGCATCACATCATGCATACAAACATAAAGACAATCATATTCAACTAAGTATGTCTGATTGAACGTGTCTTGCATCCAACCGAACACACATCAACCGGCGCGGCAAAGCCTCATGGTAAAGGGCTTTAGCCCCTCCCCATAGGGGATCTCACATCGCACTTACTAAGCCCATGCGCTCGGTTGAATCATGCATACGAAAATAAAGACAATCATATCAAACTAAGTATGTCCGATTGAACGTATTTCGCATTCAACCGAACGCACATCAATCGGTGCGGCAGAGCATCGTGGTGAAGGATTTAAACCCTCCAATTAGGGAACCTTTCATCGCACTTACTAAGCCCATGCACTCGATCGTATCATACGGGAATGAACAACATGCAGAATTTAAATGACAAGAATTAAATAAACCAAAGCAACACAAAACAAGAGAAGGTGCCGTTTACTCAAGTGGTACGTGGAGTTGCATCCCAAGTATAGACCGCACTACCGTCCATTCGGATTCGGCTACGGAATTTACGTCTGGGTTTCCATCCTATATACCACAAGAGACGACACTCTTCCATTTCATTCAAGCCACAACATGCATCCATAAACGACTCTCATGCGAATAAAATTCAATAATAAAAGAAACGAATATAAACTAATGAAAAAGGGCCCTCAGGTCTAACCTTTTAAGTCGTCTCTCGGACTCGCGTTTCACGGCCGTCGGAAGGGCTATCGCTCCGCAACTCTTCCGGTTCACTGGTTCACTTTTTTCGTTCGTTGTCTCACTGTTTTGAGTCATCTTCCTCCGTCTTTTGCTGCTGCTTTTGACTCTGATTCTCTGCCGTTGCTACTGTTGCTGCTGTGTTTTAGTTACTGTTTTTGGGATGTTCTGGTTACTGTTTTTTTTTTTGGTAATTTAGGGGACTGTTTTGGTGTGTGTTTTGGGCTGCTGTTTGGGACTGATTTCAGGGGTAGTTTCGGTGCTGTTAGGGGCTGATTTCAAGGGTTAGGGGCTGTTGTGTGTGTTGTTTGTATTTTGTATGTGAGCTAGGGGAAAAGGGTTGGAGATTCTTTTCTTCTTTTTTTCTGTAATGGGCGTGAACTCTAGAGAAAGTGGAGAGATGAGGCTCTTTTGTGTGAATGAACTAGCTAGCCTTGAGAAGGTTGGTGAAGGGTTCTTTTTATGGGCAAAGGGTTAGGCTTGACAAGGAAAGGGATTTGTGTATTTAAAAAGGGATATAATTGGTGTTGGACAAGGAAAGCAAGGGATTTGATTGGCTTGGATTAGGGAGGTTGAATATTTAGTTTATGTTGATTAGGCATACAATATTTTATGTTTGGGAATAATATATTGGTTGATTGATTTTAACTTGGTATGATTATATTTGATTGGTTTAGATTAGGCATTTAGTTTGTTGATTGATTTTAATTAGGCATGCAATTTCTTTAATTTGTGTAAGTATTTTATTTAATTTGGTATGTGATTTTTAGATTTGTTTTGATTTCACCATGTGTTAAATATGTGTTTTAAGTGGGCTTGGGGTGTGGGCCAAGGTTTGGGCGAATTGGGCTTAATGTGAGGCTAGCAGCAAAACCAGAATTACCGACACCGTTCGAACGCATCAGCGAACGCAGCACGAACGCCCGCAATCTGTTTGACAATCGAACGTATACGCGAACGTAGCACCAACGAAAACAGTGAACCTTGTTTATTCTGAATTTCCCTTCCGATGTCCGTTTTCTGTTACCTCCGTGACTTAAAAGGTAGTGTCTCCAAAATGAGACTCATCATAGGGACTTATGTGTAAAAATGCAGTGCCTACAGTCGCCCCCACTTTGATGGGACTTGTGTAATGTGCAACAGTGACAATCCTATCAAAGTTATGCAATGCATTTTCACTTACCTAGCTCGCCAGCTGCCACTTGACTTACCATGTGTTGAGTTGAGTTGATTTGGATGGTGAGGTGCTGCGACCCCTGGTTCATTCCCGAACCGTGCTTCCATTCTTGGAGTGCCATTCCCGGCTTGTTCATTCTCGAACTGTGTTGTGATGAGGCTTTATTCTTCCCGAGCTTTATTCCCGAACTGTTGAGATGAGGCTTTATTCCTCCTGAGCTTTATTCCCGGACTGTTGAGATGAGGCTTTATTCCTGAACTGTGTTGAGATGAGGCTTTATTCCCCTGACTGTCTGGACTGTGGGCTTTGTTCCCAAAATGCATTGAGATGAGGCTTTATTCCCCTGGGCTTTGTTCCCGAATTATGTTGACTGTGGGCTTTATTCCGAATTATACTGAATGTGGGTTTTATTCCTGAACCGTACTGAATGTGGGCTTTATTCCCGAACGAAATTGAATCCAGGCTTTCTTCCTGAACTGCACTGAGTGTGGGCTTTATTCCCGAACTGCACTGAATGTGGGCTTTATTCCCGAACTGTACTTGACATGAGGCTTTCTTCCCCTTGAGCTTTGTTCTTGAACTGAATGTAGGCTTTCTTCCTGAACTGCACTGAGTGTGGGCTTTATTCCCGAACTGTACTTGACATGAGGCTTTCTTCCCCTTGAGCTTTGTTCTGAACTGAATGTAGGTTTTCTTCATGAACTGCACTGAGTGTGGGCTTTATTCCCGAACTGTACTTGACATGAGGCTTTCTTCCCCTTGAGCTTTGTTCTTGAACTGAATGTAGGTTTTCTTCCTGAACTGCACTGAGTGTGGGCTTTGTTTCCGAACTGTACTGACATGAGGCTTTCTTTCCCTTGAGCTTTGTTCTCAAATTATACTGACATGAGGCTTTCTTCCCATTGAGCTTTGTTCTCAAATTATACTGATATGAGGCTTTCTTCCCCTTGATCTTTGCTCTCAAATTATACTGATATGAGGCTTTCTTCCCCTTGAGCTTTGTTCTCGAGCTATACTGGCATGAGGCTTTATTCCTCCCGAGTTTTTGTTCTCAAACTATACTGATATGAGGCTTTCTTCCTGAACTGAACTGAATGTAGGCTTTCTTCCTGAACTGATATGGGCCTCGCCCTCGATCTGATACTGATATGGGCCTCGCCCCTAAACTGATGCTGATGTGGGACTCGCCCCAAGCTGATACTAATGTGGGCCTCGGCCCTGAACTGATACTGATGTGGGCCTTGCCCCTATGTTGATATTGATATGGGCCTCGCCCCCATGCTGATACTGATGCTAATATTGATGCTTCTGACTGGCTTTCATTTGCCGCTTTCTCTCTTTCTTCTTCAAAACCTGTGAACACAAAACACAAAAAGGAATGCAAAATATGTTACGTGTATGCATGTATGCATGAGTTTTCTTATCCCATTGGGTTAGGTCTTTGTCAATTCCATTGATGACCATTCTTCTCTTAGGGAAAGTACCATTTCCCATCTGTCTACACTGATTTGTTCCAGGAACCCATTTCTTCCAAGTCTAACAGTCCCACTGTCTCAATTTCCCAATTCCTGAATGGCTAACTTATCTTTTCTGCTTGCTTCCTTTGAGGATTCCCTACGTTCTGAGCATCACATTACCAAGATTGAACACACTCATGTTGCAAGTTTGAAAGTAATAGTCTTAGGCAGATAAATGAAATGATCGCCTTTATTATTGTTGAGGAAACGTTCGAACAGGTAAACAAAATCAATGTCTTTATTAAAAGTGCAAGATAAACTAGGAGAAACAACAGTGCCTTCTTCTTCAGCCCATGGTTCTTCACCGTTGTTATCCCTTATCCCCATATGAGAGGCTTGGTGGTTGAGGGTTCGGAGGTCAAAGGTTTCAAGAAAGCAAAAGGTTATCATGGTGGTGGGGCGGAGTGGTAATTTGGTAAGGGGTTTCTGTGTGTATTGGGTTGTTCTTTCTCTGGGTCGGGTATTGTATGGGCATCGATGAGGTTTTGGATTTCATGTCTGAGGCGGGCGCAGTTGTCTGTGTCATGGCCTTTTTCTTGGTGGAAGTGACAGTATATGTTTAAGTTCATGTGAGGTGGCACAGGATTTGGGATGGGCCTAGGTTCCAAAGGTTTTAAGAGTTCTTGCGCCTTCAGCTTTTCGAATACCTTTGAAAGAGGCTTACCAAGGTTAGAAAATCGTCTGTTCTTAATGGCAGTGACCTCAGCAGTAGCAGTAGCAGGCATAGTCCCTGAATGTCCCCCAATATTCCTTCTGTTCTGTCCATAAAACTTTCTGTTCTCGGCTTCCTCCTCCTCAATATCCATAACTTCTCCCTCAGCGCTGTCGAAAATCAGTAATCATCGAAGTCATTCTCCTCAGTTTGCCATAAATAGAGGGCTTGGTGCCCTTGATGATCATTTTGATCTGGTCCTTTTCTGAGGGCCGGGTCTGCATCTTCAGAAGCTGGCTCCTCCAGCGGTCCACATATTCCTTGAAATTTTCCTCCGGCTTCTGCTTGATATTTTCTAAGTCACGGAGTGACAAGTCAATCTCCAGGTCCGTGACATATTGCTTTAAGAAAGCATCAGCTAGCTCCCTCCAATCTTCCTTAACCTGCTTGTCCAGGTTATGGTACCATACTACGGGTGCCCCCTCGAGTGACATCCCAAACATCTTTTGGACTTGGCGCTGAGACAGGCCAACTGAACTCATAACAGACACATACTGACGGAGATGCACTCTCGGATCTCCGTTCCCATTGAACTTAGCCATGTCGGGCATTCTGAACTGAGCAGGCAATGTTCCTCAAAGGTCATCGCCTCATAGTCTAGTAAGTCTTCATCCTTACCCTTCATCTTACGGGTAACAGACTCTACCTGGTCACAGAGTTTCTGCAATTCTTCCTGAGACCCAACTTTTCTCCCAGTGGTATAATCAGCTATATCATCATCAAAAGCGGGGATGTCATCCCCCAATCCATTCGGAGTCTCCTCACATCTTACATTCTCAGAGTTTCCCCCAGCACGGGGCACAGCCATATTTGTCATGGCAACAGTCAAGGCTTGCAACTGTTCGGTAATCTTGGCCAAACCATTTTCCAACTGATCTATCCGGGATACTCATCATTATCGGATGTACTCATGTCTGTTACCGGTCTTTTGGTGAGTCTTCCCTCTTCCCTAACCCAACGGGAGTCTATGATGGCTTTTAGAACACAAGGGTTAGCATGATGTATGTATGCATGAGGTGCGTGAGATGCATGTAACATATATAAATACTAAATCAATTAAAATTTTCACACAAATCGGCCTGTTATCATTTTAGAAGCTTTCGGGCTAATTGTCATAGGAGTGAACTCATCCCAGTTTAAATGGCCCAACAAGTTCACGTCTCATGGCAAGGAGCCCAACTAAATCCAAATGGTAACATTCCGAACACAAGCACAAGGTGGCTCATCAACAGTTAGAAGCCTTCGGCCCAATCGTCATAAAATACGTTCTTGTCCCAGTTTAAATGGCCCAACAAGCCCATATCTTATGACAAATAGTCCAAATGAATCCAAACGATGATGTTCCCAAACACAAGCAAGAAGAGAGATAATGCAAACATAACATAACAATTTTTACATAATGGCCCATCAACATTTCAGAAGCTTTGGGCCTAACAGCCATATGGTACGAGCTTGCCCCAGTTTAAATGGCCCAACAAGCCCGCATTTATGACAATAGTCCAACTGCATCCAAATGAGGATGGTCCACAAGCACATACTCAAGGAAATAATTGTTACTTTAATCATACAAACCGGTCTATGGGTGGGTTAGCAAGAGTATAGACAAAGGCTCTCACCGGCGAAGGATGGCCCACAACTAGGTCTCCCCACTCAGGGTTCGAGCAACCAAGTGAGCGCACCCCTTTTTATACACTAAGGTACGTGCCAATGAGCTATGGTGTGTGACGGACTGTCAAATGGATTTCCCGTTGTAGATTCCCCAGAGGGAAGGTGGAGCGAGGCTCACTTAAGTACCCCAAGCCTCTTAGGCTCTTATCGCTTGGTGTCAGGAATAAGCAACGAGTCCTCCAAATTAGTCCACCACAAAGGCTACGAGTAGATGGCTATCTAGGTGCCTTCACAGCTTTTCCTTCTAGAAAGGTAGTGAGTGAAGGAAGACACCAAACCATTACCTAGCCTCAAAATGCCCTTGATTAAACCCTCACTTTATCCACTATAGAAATGGTCAATTAAAACATAAATCCAAACATTACAAGACAATATTTCGGGGCCAATTCTCTATCCCCAGTGGAGTCGCCAGACTGTGGACAACAGGACTTGGGCGACGCCGTTCCTAGGCTCGCGGCACTAGTTGGGAAGTACTAAATAACATGGAGTCGCCACCCGGTGTGAACCGGGACAAAGATTTAAGGCCGCACTCACCCCTCGCAAGGGAAGACCTCAAACCGTTGGGTTCGGAATGGTCCCTTACTCATGTCACTTGTAATGAAAGGATTTATATAATAATTTAATCAAGCTTAAGTAACACTTATTTCCAATAGTATCATGCTTCTAGATTCATATGCATACATCAACAAGTTCATCACAACATGCAACATCACATGGTAATCTCATGAACATATTTCAATCCTATGATATGGAAAACTAAGAACAACCCAATCATGTTTGAGTACTATCTCATGAACCTATTAACCAAATAACATGCTAACAGCCTAATCATGCTTGAATACAATCCCAAGAACACATAGAATGGAAAATGCAGGAATACGAATGATACGGTTGGCTATATAACACAAGAAAGATCAACCAAGAGGCAATTATGCATGAATATGATAAGACAGACTCAGTCCAGTGTGTGCGCGTTCGTGTAGCGTTCGTAAACGCGTTCGAACGGTAAACAGAAGGTTCGCGTTCGTGTGGCGTTTGATAACGCGTTTGAACGGAAACGAAACAGAATGCTCACGTTCGTTTGGCGCTTGTGAACGCGTTCGAACAGAAATGAAACAGAATGCTCGCGTTCGTATGGCGTTCGTGAACGCGTTCGAACGTAAATGAGACCTGATGCATGATAAGGAAAAAATGTATGCGCGTTCGAGTTGCGTTCGTAAACGCGTTCGAACGGGAACAGACCTGATGCATGAAATGAGACGCAATACATGAACAACAAAATAAAGGGGCGCGGTGAAGTACTGCCGTAAAGGTGGTCTTTTGGGGGCTCTTGATCTCTCAAAGAGAGGACTTTTAGACCAACATACTAAGCCCATGCGCGTCACATCACATCATGCATACAAACATAAAGACAATCATATTCAACTAAGTATGTCCGATTGAACGTGTCTTGCATCCAACCGAACACACATCAACCGGCGCGGCAAAGCCTCGTGGTAAAGGGCTTTAGCCCCTCCCCATAGGGGATCTCACATCGCATTTACTAAGCCCATGCGCTCGGTTGAATCATGCATACGAAAATAAAGACAATCATATCAAACTAAGTATGTCTGATTGAACGTATTTCGCATTCAACCGAACGCACATCAATCGGTGCGGCAGAGCATCGTGGTGAAGGATTTTAACCCTCCAATTAGGGAATATTTCATCGCACTTACTAAGCCCATGCACTCGATCGTATCATACGGGAATGAACAACATGCAGAATTTAAATGACAAGAATTAAATAAACCAAAGCAACACAAAACAAGAGAAGGTGCCGTTTACTCAAGTGGTACGTGGAGTTGTATCCCAAGTACAGACCGCACTACCGTCCATTCGGATTCGGCTACGGAATTTACGTCTGGGTTTCCATCCTATATACCACAAGAGACGACACTCTTCCATTTCATTCAAGCCACAACATGCATCCATAAACGACTCTCATGCGAATAAAATTCAATAATAAAAGAAACGAATATAAACTAATGAAAAAGGGCCCTCAGGTCTAACCTTTTAAGTCGTCTCTTGGACTCGCGTTTCACGGCCGTCGGAAGGGCTATCGCTCCGCAACTCTTCCGGTTCACTGGTTCACTGTTTTCTTTCGTTGTCTCACTGTTTTGAGTCGTCTTCCTCCGTCTTTTGCTGCTGCTTTTGACTCTGATTCTCTGCCGTTGCTACTGTTGCTGCTGTGTTTTAGTTACTGTTTTTGGGATGTTCTGGTTACTGTTTTTTTTTTGGTAATTTAGGGGACTGTTTTGGTGTGTGTTTAGGGCTGCTGTTTGGGACTGATTTCAGGGGTAGTTTCGGTGCTGTTAGGGGCTGATTTCAAGGGTTAGGGGCTGTTGTGTGTGTTGTTTGTATTTTGTATGTGAGCTAGGGGAAAAGGGTTGGAGATTCTTTTCTTCTTTTTTTCTGTAATGGGCGTGAACTCTAGAGAAAGTGGAGAGAGGAGGCTTTTTTGTGTGAATGAACTAGCTATCCTTGAGAAGGTTGGTGAAGGGTTCTTTTTATAGGCAAAGGGTTAGGCTTGACAAGGAAAGGGATTTGTGTATTTAAAAAGGGATATGATTTGGTGTTGGACAAGGAAAGCAAGGGATTTGATTGGCTTGGATTAGGGAGGTTGAATATTTAGTTTATGTTGATTAGGCATACAATATTTTATGTTTGGGAATAATATATTGGTTGATTGATTTTAACTTGGTATGATTATATTTGATTGGTTTAGATTAGGCATTTAGTTTGTTGATTGATTTTAATTAGGCATGCAATTTCTTTAATTTGTGTAAGTATTTTATTTAATTTGGTATGTGATTTTTAGATTTGTTTTGTTTTCACCATGTGTTAATATGTGTTTTAAGTGGGCTTGGGCGTGTGGGCCAAGGTTTGGGAGAATTGGGCTTAATGTGAGGCTAGCAGCAAAACCAGAATTACCGACACCGTTCGAACGCATCAGCGAACGCAGCACGAACGCCCGCAATCTGTTTGACGTTCGAACGTATACGCGAACGTAGCACCAACGAAAATAGTGAACCTTGTTTATTCTGAATTTCCCTTCCGATGTCCGTTTTCCGTGACCTCCGTGACTTAAAAGGTAGTGTCTCCAAAATGAGACTCATCATAGGGACTTATGTGTAAAAATGCAGTGCCTACACTAATGTCAGAAACATCTTACATCCTCAGGCAGATACGTATGGAGCATGCATTTCACAGATGACGGATGAAAGTTGAATACAGAAATTTTAAAATTCATCTGTGAAGAAAAGGTGGAGCAAGAAGCAGAGCAAATGGAGGAGAAAATGTCTGAACTTATTAAGGATCCAGAGCATTCAGAAGAAACATCACTGTTTTGGAGAGTACAAATCAAAGATATCACCCAGAAGCTTGACAGAATGGAACTTTCATTCAAAGTCAAGCACCATACGAGACCTCTTGATTTTATTTCTTTCTTTTCAGGAATCACTGCAGCAACAAAGATAAAAAAGGTGGCACGAGCACTGAATATGACAAAATTCTTTTTGCCACTTTACCGTTGGAAGAGACCCTTCAAAAGCAATGCTCACAGGATTGTCTTTAATCGGACATCCAAAACGACATTGAAACCTCATTGACATATGGATTTCAGTCACGTCTGGCTGAAGACGAAAAATTTAGCGCTAGCAGGGAGGCAACCTATGCAATTTGTTGTAATTTTTGTTTTCATATTTTGTGTATACATGTTGTAGAGTTTTTAATTTTGTGTGTTATTTTTGTAGGGAAAAGCACAAATGAAGCATTTTAAGACAGAAGGAATTGTGTTTGGCAATCAAAGATGAGAAACAATTCATTAGCGATGGCTGAGTAAGGAATAAAATCTTGAGACGCATCCTAATGAATTTATACTAAGCGAGTGGTGTATTGCGTACACAATTCCATTGCCTTAATTATTTCTTTGATTCACTTTATGTTGTAATTATCTTTATTTTCGTATACAAGATCCAGACTTTTTGACCTTTCAATATTTCTTTTGTTGTTTAGCTAACAATCGTCCTTTGGAAGATATTAGTGCTATTATTACTCACCATTTTTCAGGTACTATAAATTCAGCCCGTCATTACACTTTTGAAGGCATCCTGATTTGAAAAAGAAATACATAAAAAAATAGAAGCCAATTCAAGAAGACGAGTTGAAAACATCTGTGTGTTTTGTGGTAGTAGTGTTGGAACTAAACCAAAATACGTAGAAGCAGCACAGGAATTGGGTCGAGTCTTAGCTGCAAGGAATATGCACTTAATATATGGCGGATGAAATCTCGGACTTATGGGGATCGTTTCAAAGGCTGTACAGGAAGGAGGCAGTCATGTTTTGGGAATCATCCCAAAACCCTTGGCAGAGGCAAATCTTATTGGATCATCAAACGGAGAGGAACTGAACGTGCCAGGTATGTCTGAATGACTGGTAGAAATGATTAACCGTGCTGATGCTTTTATCGCTTTGCCGGGTGGCTTGGGTACATTGGAGGAAATTCTTATAGTTCTATCTTGGGCGAACCTGAATATACACCAGATACCGCTTGTACAGTTTAATGTTGATGGATTTTATGATTTTCTTTGTGTGTTTCTTGATGATGCTCGGAGAAATGGGTTCGTGTCAAAACCTATGAAAGAACTCCTCTTTACTGCCAAAACTGCTCCGGATCTAATAGACCAACTCATAGCCTATGAACCACGAGTTGACCCTATCCTTTCAAAGATAAATTGGTCCGAGGATGATCGTGGTAAGATGCGTCGGATTAATCTGGATCTTAACCTTTAATTTCCTATAAATTTCAGCTAACCAGGTACGACCTTCTTAACTCTCCTTTTACTGTTTAAGACATTGGGGACAATGTCTCATTTAGGTTTGGGGGAGGGAATTAGTTGATCAGTACCTTATTTTTTAGTTTGTGTGTTATTTTTATTTTTAGTCCAAAATTTTTCGAAAAATACAAAAAAATTTCAAAAATTACAAAAAAAAAAAAAAATTGTGTTTTTGTGTTTTTATTTTGACTAAAAAGGGTGAAATTGGTGAGAGATAGTTGAGTAAGGAGTTTCCACTCCTGATACGTATCTCAAACCTATATTGGAACAAGTTAATTTTTGTTTATTTCCTTTTGAATTATTTAATTTGTAAATTCTCCATAAAATTGACTAAAATGTATCTTCATATGTTCAGTTAGCAGATATTATCAACATACATAGAAACATACGGACATGAACTAAAATTGAAAAGTTTGTAATAATCAGTGCTCTAGTTTAATTGGAGGAAGCATCTCAAAAAGCAATGGAGTAAAAAAAAAAAAAAAAAATCTGAGATCCGAGTTATTAAGTCTGTAAGGGTGTTTTAACACCTAGTGCCCTAAAACCAACTGGTTTGGGAGTCACTGGCCCAAAGCTCGTTACATGGATCAAAGATGCAGCAAAAATATATATATCTGAAGTCTGAGTAATTAAGTTCGTAGGGGTGTCTTAACACCTGGTGCTCTAAAGCCAACTGGTTTGGGAGCCACCGACCCAACACTCGCTACATAGATGGAAGATATTGTATATAAATAAAAAATAGAGAAAAATCAAAGAAAAAAATCTGAAAAATCAGAAAAATTATTCCATTGCTACAAAAAGGTGTGAAATCTGATAGAACTTTAGGACAAAAATATTATTCTCTTATCAACTGCACTTATGACTGTTGTGGGCAAAAATAAGTTGTTTAATATTTTGTTGGCTATGTATATGAAGAATGGTAAAAATAATCGGAGAATTTACTTATTCAGTAATTTAGAATAAAACAAAACAACTAGTAACTTGGAGTATAAGTTTCACCTGATTAGTCACTAACATCCTTATTCTCTTTTCGCTTGTCTTTTTGCTTTTGTGTGCATTAGTTTTACTACCTTTATACTTTTGTAAAATGTTTGTGGGTATCATTGATGTAAACCCTCACGAGACTACAAGTCGTCCACTAGGGACACCTAGGGGTTTAAAGGCTTGTTGCATACGCTAAATGCAACCGTGATCCCTACGAAAGTGGCTTAGTTAATTTATTTATGTTATTTTATGTTTTGCTCGAGGACTAGCAAAATGATAGGTTTGGGGGTGTGATGAGTGGTAAATCTATCACTATTTCCCACTCATCTAACCTAATATTTTGTATAGTTTCTTGAGTTTTGTGTTATTTTGATGTGTTTTGTGTTATTTTATAGATAAATAAAGTTTCAGGACATTCTGGAGGTGATTTGGGCCAAAACAGTGAAAATTGGACGAAAATGGCATTTTGGTAAATTCCCGCGTCGCGACGCCAATACCTTCAACGTTGCGACGCCTAACGTGCACCGAACAGTGCTAACGTGCGCCTGGTCCACGTGTCAGAATCTGAGAAAAGTTTGACTTGCTAACGTGCGCCGTGCCACGTGTCACCATCACAGCCGATCTACTAACATGCGTCGTGCCACGTGTCAGCATCCTACGGTTCCGACAGTCGCCACGTGTGCCTCCAAGTCATTGCCACATCATCAGCCACATCACCAAGGTTGACCAAGTCAAACTGCCACCTCACCGCCACGTCATCATCAGCCAATCAGGAAGTGCCACGTGTCGCAATCCTACGGTGCCGATAGTCTCTTTCCCATGTGTCGCCACGTCACCACCACGTCACCGCCAGATCACCGCCACGTCAGCATCAATCATTGAGTCTCTAATCCTTATCTGACACGTGGCGGATAAGAATCTCATCGACCAATCAGAAGCCGCCACGTGTCACAATAATTGAAGCCCAACCACCTCGCCACGTGTCACCTGATCCAGAATCTGCAACCGACGAACCAGAGCGTGCCACGTCGATAGAATCTGGCGTAGCGACGCCAAAGGCCTTGGCGTCGCGACGCTGGAAGCCTACCAGGGCCTATAAATAGAGCTTCAAATTTCAGTTTTAGTTGCACCACTCTCTCTCATCTCTTTGATGTAAAGAGAGAGTTTCTCTCTCTAGTTTCTTTTAGTTTTTAGTTTTTTTTAGTTTTTAGTTTTGTAAATAATTTTAATTACGTTTTGTTAATATAGTAATTTACTTTTTTACTTTTTACAGTTTTTACTATTCACCATGAGGAGGTAACTTCCCCAGCTAGGGTGAAAGGTAATTCTTTTACTATTACTATTTAGATTAATCTCCCTTAAAAATAATATATTCACTATTTAAAATATTGACTTAAAAAGGATACCTCCAGATTGGTCGGTTGGTAATTCATTTTAATCTGGTTTAAACCTGACTAATAAAGGATACCGCCAGATTGGTCGGTTGGTAATATTATCACAAGTTTATATATTATTTTATAGGGGATATCTAAAATAGTAAAGTAAAAGCAATTCTTTTACCTTAGCATTTTATTTTATTTTATTTTACTTTTCAGCTTTTACTTTATGTCTTTTACTTTTCAGTATTTTTACTTTATGTCTTTTACTTTTAAGTTTTTACTAGCCCTAGTTATGTGTTAGTTATCTGGGGTTGTGATGAATTCTAATATCATCTGTTTATAGGGGTTATTTTATAGTTTGGGTAATTTAAAGGTTTACTTATTAAGTCTTAAGCTTAATGCTTCTTGTTGTCTGATCACCAATAAGATTGATGTGGTAAATCTAAAATGAACTAGATATAGAGATTTTAGGTTTCAGCCTTAGACTTAATAGCCCACGATCTTCCTTGAGGATAGATAACCCTTTAATAGATTTCCTTACAGGATAGACATATACCTGTCGGGCGGGGTGTAGGCATTGCATTTTTGCATACCAGCCCAATGATGAGCCTCGTACGGAGGCACCACCTTTTAAGTCGCGGGAGTCACGGGAAACGGACGACGGAAGGGAAAAGTCAAGAATTGATGTTTTGTTGGATTTGTTGTTCGCTCGCTTAACCTCGGGATTTGCTCGTTGAGCCTCTGTATCAAAATTTATTCTCGCCCCGAACCTTAAAACCTACCCCTGTGTCCCTTCAACTTCCATGCAAAAATAAAAATCACCAACCAATTAAATAAATTCAAATTAAATCAAACCATTAAAAAATACAAACCAATTCAATAACAATTTTAACAAACAAAATAATAATAATAACAAATAATTAAAACACAAAAAATAAAATACACAACACAAATAATTAAATAATCAACAACAAAACAAAACCCCACATTTCCAGCACACTTCACACATTAATTAACAAAACAACACATTTCAACAACCCATATTTGCCACCAACTTGTCACCCATTCCTACACCTATCCACGCCCTTGCAACCACCCATGCCATAACCTGCACCTCACATACATCTCACCCAATAATTCTTTCACCATCCACAATCAAACCCGGACATAAATTCCATAGCTGAATCCGAATGGACGGTAATATGGTTTGCACTCGGGATACAATGCCCCGTACCACTTGAAAGATTCATATGTTTCATTCCACTCAAACCTTGTATTTGAGCATGATTAGGTTGCTAGTATGTTATTTATTTCTTAAGCATGAGTTAATTTAGTCTTGTTATTTAATTTTCAAAGCATGATTGTGTTATTTAGGCATGTTGTTTCTTCATTCTTTATGCATGATGTTTCGTTTAGTTTATGTTTATGTTTAATTAGTTATTTGTTTACTTTGGTTTAATGGTTCAATATGCTCGTTGTGTTATATTGCGTGGAGTTATTTGGATGAAAGCATGTTAGATCTAAGTACCCTTGAGCATGAATGTTGAATAGATTCGGTTAGTTTATTGCACAAATCATATCATCACAAATGGCATAATTAAGGGACCATTCCGAACCCAACGGCTTGAGGTCTTCCCTTGCGAGGGGTGAGTGCGGCCTTAAATCATTTTCCCGGTTCACACCGGGTGGCGACTCCATTTTATTTCTCCGGTTTAGTCCCCCGCGGGCTACTCCGTACTCCCAACCGAGCCGCGAGCCTGGAACAACATCGTCCAGTTTCTGTGTCTTACAGTCTGGCGACTCCACTGGGGATAGAGAATCGGCCCCAAAATAATGTCTTGTAATGTTTGTGATTTGTGCTTTAAATTAACCATGTCTACTGTAGGTTTAGGGAGTTTAATCAAAGGTATTAAGGCTAGGTGATGATTTGGTGTCTTCCTTCACTCACTACCTTTCTATAAGGAAAAGCTGTGAAGGCACTTAGATAATCATTCACCCGTAGCTTATTGTGATGGACTAATTTGGAGGACTCGTTGTTTATTCCTGACACCAAGCGATAAGTGTTGGATAATATGACCCATAGCGTCACTATTTGTACAGATCATGGTGTTGTTGTACAAATTAACTATGTGACAAAGGAGATTGCACTCTTATCATTTGTGATTAGATCACCTTAGATATATAAATGATGAGAGGTCCCTATGATTTGTTCCTGGACGGAGAATGATATGAGACAGTATCAGTCCACGTAGGATAAATCATTAAATATCCCTAGTCGTAGTATTATCGAGACAGTACATCGATATTGCGGAATAGGCTAGTATTGCACTTGTGCGCGTTGTGAGGGCACAACGGCATAGTTCTCATATATTTAAGTATTGGATACTTATGCAAGTGCGATAGGAGGTTGTGTTTCACCGATGGTACGGGAAATAGCTTCGCTCTGGATAGACCCCTCGGAATCCCATTGGTATTATGACTATGTGTCTATGGGAGTCCGACATCAGGGTAGGTGTATTTGGTCTTAACTTGAGACTTGCACCGCTAATACTTACGATAATCGGTAGACTTTGGTCTTGGTAGTACATGGCTTTAACCGGTTCTGCGTACACCACTTCTGGGTTTATCAGAGAGTCGTAGTGTATTGGGTGTGATGTCAAGACGGAAGTATCACTTCAGTCATTGTGGAGATGATGTCACGCAGGATATGGTACTAGTGCTCTTGAGTGATGCGCATCCAATCATGATATTATGACCAGGTCATGAATATCTGATTATAGAGACTAGTTACCAGACATCTGACATGTGCTTCGGACGGGGCAGACACTTATCCAGCCCCAGCCCTAGCACGTGACTATCCGATACTGGGCCGATATACACAATACTACGGTATACTATGCTTGATACAGATCTATATATTCCTGTAAGAATATTTCTGGAGAATTGGGTAGGCATGGCGCTTTGCTAGAAGCCAACCTTGTCTTGTGAATCGGTATAACGTAGTACGAGGTACTTACGTGTTCGGATAGTCCGACGACCGTATTTGCTGCCAACATATCCGGAGATCTCATGGGTCGCTTCCTGAAGATTCACCGATGACGTATGACTCGCACTTTAATTAATCTGGGATTAATTGGAAGAGAGAGAAAATTAATCTGGGATTAATTACGGAGATATTTTATCTGGGATAAAATATCGTTTAAAGAGAGAGAACGATTAATTTGGAATTAATCGGTAAAATAATATATTCGATATATTATACGAAATTAGATTTCGACGCGGAATTGAAATTGGATTTTAATTCGGGCGAACGAATTAATTTAGAATTAATTCGTTAGCGACGTGAATAGTGAATTCGCTATGCGTAATCACTTAATTACGACGCGACGGAAAATTCGTTAATTTGGAATTAGCGAACCCGAGCCCGAGATTGATTACGAGCGCATTCGCATTTCGAATTCGAGCGCGGCACGCAAGTCACATCAAGCGTCAAATCACTAGTCGCGTCAATTGTCAAATCACTTGTCACTTTGAGTGATGTGACATGACATGTTGTCACTTTATTAAAGTGACTTGATGTGAATAGTGATAGATGATTGAAAAGCACTTTTTGCTTTTTGACTTTTGCTTTTTTGAAAAGTAAAAGGAATTTTTTTTTTTAATAGAGATGAAAAGTGGTAAAAGGTGTTATTATTATTAATTTTGGAAATTAAAATATATAAACCTAATTGCACTTTTTCTCTCTCTCTCTCTCCCTTTAACGTTTTTCATCTCCCTCTTTTTCCCTCCTTCTTCCTCTCACGGCTTTGAGCCGATTTCTTCCCAAATTTTTGGCTTATGGCCGAATCTATGAGAAACAAGGAAGAACATATGGTGCTAGCACACACACATGGGTTATATTAAGGTGATAGGGAAGTGAGTTTGTGAGCTTGGAATCTCAAAGCTTGGAGCTTTAATGGAGGTCTTTAATGGCCGAAATTTTGAGGATTTTCACAGCCCAACACCGTGTAGTTCAGTAGCTCCAAGATGGCCAAAACCGAGCTTGATGGAGGAAGAAAAAGACTTGTGTTCTTTGCATCTCAAACCAATCATTGTGAGTATATGTTTCCGCCATTATTCCTTGATGTATTCATGCGATTTCTTGCTTGTTTTGGATGATTCTTGGGACCTAATTAGGAACTCTACAATAAGAGCCTAAGGGGCTAGGGTATTTAAGAGAGCCTCGCTCCACCCTCCCCCTGGGGAATCTACAACGGGAAATTCATTTGACAGTCAGTCACACACCATAACCCGTTGGCACGTACCGTAAGGTATAAAAAGGGCGCGCTCACTTGGTCGCTCGAACCCTTGAGTGGGGAGTCCTAGTTGTGAGCAAACCTTTGTCAGCGGGAGCCTTTGTTTACATTCTTTTAAACCCGCATGTGAACCCTAGTTGTATGACTCATATAAATCATTTCTTTTATGCTTGTGTTTGGGACCATCGTTATTTGGATTCAATTGGACCTCTTATCAAGAGATATGAACTGGTTGGGCCATTTAAACTGGAATGAGTTCTTGTCCTTTGACAATTGGGTCAAAAGTTTCTAAAATGCCGATGGGCCGTTTTGTATTTGGGCTTCTTATCATTTGAAGTTGTTTAGCCATGTATCGCAAAAGTATAAACTTGTTGGGCCTTTTCAACTGGGACAAGTTTGCACCCAACGATATTATGATTGAATGCTTTAAAATGATAAATGGGCCAAATTGTATAAACATCTTGGTAGACTTGTGTATTTCATGCATTACATGCATACATGCTAACATGTAGTTTTAAAAGACATCATAGATACCCGTTGGGTTAGGAAAAAGACAAGATTGAGCAGTCACCAAGAGAATCTGCGGAAGACCTAACCCGACGGGATAAGAAACACATGCACACATGCATACACGTAACCCATTTTGCATTCCTTTTGTGTTTGTTTTGTTTTATGTTCACAGGTTTTGAAGAAGAAAATAGAAAGCGGCAAAGACAAGCCATTCAGAAACAATGAAAGCATAGTATCGGATTCGGGTAATAATCCTAGGGCTGAGGCCCATATTGGTGTTAGATTCGGGTAGTAATCTGAGGGTTGAGGCCCACATTGATGTTGGTATTGAGGAGGAATCCCAGGGTTGAGGCCCACATGAGTTTGAGTTTCGGAAATGGATCCCAAGGGGCGAAGCCCACATTATCAGAAGATTACAGATGAATTATGTGGAATGAGTGTAAAAAAAAAAAAAAAGAAATCTTTGATAGTTAGACATATGTCCGGTGATGACATTGTTTGCTGTAGGGAGAAACCCTAGAAACGATAAGTGCAAGACACGCTCTCCTCCGGTATTCTGAATGGATTGATCTCAGTTAGACTCACGAGCACTTGATTACAGGATCCTAGTAGTAGAAACTTGAGTAGTTATCGAGGTGACTAGTTGAAGAGATGATGTGTTAGTGAATGACCGTTTGCCTGGGTGTCCACACTTGTTTACTGATGCTATGATATATGATATGGTTGGAAATAAAGAAAAAGTCTCTGAAATAAAAAAGAAAAGAAGAAAAAATAGACCACCTATAACCGATAAGCGTGAAGCTACCCATGGGCGAGTATTAGGACCACCATGAGGAGAAATGCTACCTTAAAGGGTAGGTGTGTCAGAAAAGAAAAGAGAAAAGAAAAAAAGAAAAAAAAAAGAAAATGAAAAGAAAGAGACAAAAAAAAAAGACCATATCATGTTGAGTATGCCGAAGTAATCACAGAATGTGATCAAGACATCCAGGTTGGTTAGACCCACTGGTCCGATTCTCCGATGCGAAATCATCAAGTTGTCTAATTTAAGGAATAAGCTGCGAAAGAACCTTAGCACACACACACACTGGGAGTCTAGTTCAGATCACCCATTCAGAAGATTGGATTTGAGTATGTCGAGTACTTCGAAGGTTCTTTGGTTTTGACGCGAAGCATCCGTTGAGGACAAAAATATGTTTAGCTATCAAGATTATCTCGGAGAGAAGCACTACAATGTGTTGAAAGAGAGTATCAGCATCATTAACAGACTTGCCGGGTATGGCACTATGGGGGCGAGGCCCGCATTGGTTCAGCATCAGTTTCTGCCATGTATGGCATTCTGGGGGCGAGGCCCACATTTGTTCAGTATCAGTTTCTGCCGTGTATGGCATTCTGGGGGGCGAGGCCCACATCACTATCAGTCTTTGCCGGGTACGGCATTTTGAGGGCGAGGCCCACATCACTATCAGTCTTCGCCGGGTATGGCACTATGGGGGCGAGGCCCGCATTGGTTCAGCATCAGTTTCTACCGTGTATGGCATTCTGGGGGCGAGGCCCACATTTGTTCAGTATCAGTTTCTCCCGTGTATGGCATTCTGGGGGGCGAGGCCCACATCACTATCCGTCTTTGCCAGGTATGGCATTCTGAGGGCGAGGCCCACATCACTATCAGTCTTTACCGGGTACGGCATTCTGAGGGCGAGGCACATATCACTATCAGTCTTTGCCGGGTACGGCACTCTGGGGCGAGGCCCACGTCATTATCAGTCTTTGTTGAGTATGACAATCTGGGGGCGAGGCCCACATCATCAGTAGCATCCTTGCTGAGTATGGCAATCTGGGGGCGAGGCCCACATCACTATCAGTCTTCGTCAGGTATAGCACTCCGGGTATGGAGACACATCAGCTACAAGCATCAGTTTTCAGGGATGAGTCCCAGGGTCGAGGCCCACATCAGCTACAGTATCGGTCTTCGGGGATGAGTCCTAGGGTCGAGGCCCACATCAGCTACAACATCAGTTTTCGGGGATGAGTCCCAGGGTCGAGGCCCACATCAGCTTCAGTATCAGTTTTCGGGGATGAGTCCCAGGGTTAAAGCCTACATTCAGCTCAGTTCAGAAACAAAGCCTACATCCAGCTTAGTTCGGGAATAGAGCCCACAATCAGTACATGAATAAAGCCCACAGTCAATACAGATTCGGGAACAAGGCCCACAGTCAACATAATCATGGAATAAAGCTCTATCTTAACACAGTCCGGGAATAAGGCCCAGGGGAATAAAGCCCACCTTCAATACAGTTCGAGAATAAAGCTCAGGGGAATAAAGCCCCATCTTAGTACAGTTCAGAAACAATGCCCATATCAATTTTGGGGCGAGGCCCATATCAGTATCAGTTGGGGCGAGGCCCATGTCAGTATCAGTCGGGGGCGATGCCCACATCAGTATCAGTTTGGGGCGAGGCCCACATCAGTATCAGTCTGGGGGCGAGGCCCATATCAGTATCAGTTTGGGCGAGGCCCATATCAGTATCAGTTGGGGCGAGACCCACATCAGTATCAGTCTGGGGGCGAGGCCCATATCAGTATCAGTTGGGGCGAGGCCCACATCAGTATCAGTCTGGGGGCGAGGCCCATATCAGTATCAGTTTGGGGCGAGACCCATATCAGTTTGGGGCGAGGCCCACATCAGTGTCAGTCTGGGAACAAGACCCACAACTCAGTTCAGGGAACAAGACCCACGGGAACAAGACCCACAATTCAGGGAACAAGACCCACGGGAACAAGACCCACAATTCAGCACGGGAACAAGACCCACAACTCAGTTCAGGGAACAAGACCCTCAACACAATTCAGATCGGGAACAAGACCCACAACTCAATTCAGGGAACAAGACCCTCAGCTCAAAATGGGAACAAGACCCACGGGAACAAGACCACAACACAACTCAACACAATTCAGGGAACAAGACCCTCAGCTCAAATCGGGAACAATACCCACAATTCAGATCGGGAACAAGACCCACAACTCAGTTCAGGGAACAAGACCCTCAACACAATTCAGATCGGGAACAAGACCCACAACTCAATTCAGGGAACAAGACCCTCAACACAATTCAGATCGGGAAAAATACCCACAACTCAGTTCAGGGAACAAGACCCTCAACATAATTCGGATCGGGAACAAGACCCACAACACAATTCAGGGAACAAGACCCTCAGCTCACTTCGGGAACAAGACCCAAGGGTCGCAATACCTCACCACCAAATCAATTCAGTTCGAAGCAACAGGTGAGTCATGTGGCAGCTGGCGAGCCAGGTAAGTAAAAATACATTGCACGTACTTTGATAGAATTGTCATTGTCACACACTGCAAAAGTCCCATCAAAGTGGGGGCGACTGTAGGCATTGCATTTTTGCATACCAGCCCAATGATGAGCCTCGTACGGAGGCACCACCTTTTAAGTCGCGTGAGTCACGAGAAACGGACGACGGAAGGGAAAAGTCAAGAATTGATGTTTTGTTGGATTTGTTGTTCGCTCGCTTAACCTCGGGATTTGCTCGTTGAGCCTCTGTATCAAAATTTATTCTCGCCCCGAACCTTAAAACCTACCCATGTGTCCCTTCAACTTCCATGCAAAAATAAAAATCACCAACCAATTAAATAAATTCAAATTAAATCAAACCATTAAAAAATACAAACCAATTAAATAACAATTTTAACAAACAAAATAATAATAATAACAAATAATTAAAACATAAAAAATAAAATACACAACACAAATAATTAAATAATCAACAACAAAACAAAACCCCACCTTTCCAGCACACTTCACACACTAATTAACAAAACAACACATTTCAACAACCCCTATTTGCCACCAACTTGACACCCATTCCTACACCTATCCACGCCCTTGCAACCACCCATGCCATAACCTGCACCTCACATACATCTCACCCAATAATTCTTTCACCCATCCACAATCAAACCCGGACATAAATTCCATAGCCGAATCCGAATGGACGGTAATATGGTTTGCACTCGGGATACAATGCCCCGTACCACTTGAAAGATTCATATGTTTCATTCCACTCAAACCTTGTATTTGAGCATGATTAGGTTGCTAGTATGTTATTTATTTCTTAAGCATGAGTTAATTTAGTCTTGTTATTTAATTTTCAAAGCATGATTGTGTTATTTAGGCATGTTGGTTCTTCATTCTTTATGCATGATGTTTCGTTTAGTTTATGTTTATGTTTAATTAGTTATTTGTTTACTTTGGTTTAATGGTTCAATATGCTCGTTGTGTTATATTGCGTGGAGTTATTTGGATTAAAGCATGTTAGATCTAAGTACACTTGAGCATGAATGTTGAATAGATTCGGTTAGTTTATTGCACAAATCATATCATCACAAATGGCATAAGTAAGGGACCATTCCGAACCCAACGGTTTGAGGTCTTCCCTTGCGAGGGGTGAGTGCGGCCTTAAATTATTTTCCCGGTTCACACCGGGTGGCGACTCCATTTTATTTCTCCGGTTTAGTCCCCCGCGGGCTACTCCGTACTCCCAACCGGGCCGCGAGCCTGGAACAGCGTCGTCCAGTTTCTGCGTCTTACACTGGGGTAGCCATAATTGGAACTCAAACTTAATGAATCCAGATAATTTGGTTGACATAGATATATGGTTCAATTGGGATAAACTGGGTATTTGCGTCTGACCATCGACAGAGGCTTTTGCATAATTTAGTGTTCCAAGTTAGTAAACTGATTTATTACACAAACATAAAATAATCACTTCATCTTTTAAAAGATATTAGAATGATTCACAACCCTAGATCTTTGTGTCTTTTGTTATTTTCCTTAGTATTTTCTTTTGTCTTTTTATTTATTTATTTATTTTGCAAAACTACAATCAACCAAATCAATCAAGCAATCATTCTCTTCACCCTCAATTAAATATTTGTAAATAAATAGATTCAATAATTAATAACAACAGTAGGAATTAAGTCCTCGTAGGATCGATATTTTTATACTACTTGAACGATACGTGCGCTTGCGTTATACGTGTGTGTTTACGCCGGTCACCTATATTACTGGTTGGTAATTATCATGCAAAGTTAATATATTATATTAAGGGAGATATCTAAAATAGAAGTAATAAAATTGGATCATTTTACCTCAGCATTTTCTTTTATTGTACTTTTACTTTATTTACTTTTCAGCAATTTACTTTCAGCATTTACTTTTCAGCAATTTACTTTCAGCATTTATTTTTCAGCATTTAATTTTCAGTATTTAATTTCAGCATTTAATTTCTGTCATTTACTTTTCAGCAATTTACTTTTCAGCATTTTACTTTATGTCTTTTATTTTATTTAAGTTTTTACTACCCGTAAATATGTGTCGTAACTAAGCCAGTTATCTGGGGTTGTGATGAAGTCCAATATCACCGGTTTATAAGGGGTTAAATTACAGTTTGGGTAATATAAAGGTTTATTTATTCAGCCTTAGTCTTAATGCATCTTGTTAACTAGCCATTAATAAGATTGATTCGGTAAACTGAAAATGAACTTGGAAAATGGATTTTAGGTTTAAGACCTTAGACTTAATAGCCCACGATCTTCCTTGAGGATAGATAACCCTTTAATATATTTCCTTACATGTTGGGTGGGGGTAGCCATATTTGGAACTTAATCTTAATGAATTCAGATAACTTGGTTAACATAGGAATATGATTAATTGGGTTATACTGGGTATTTGTATTTGACCATCGGAAGAGGGTTTTACATAATTTCGTGTTCCAGGTTAATAAACCAATATATTACACAAATGTAAAATAACCACTTCATCTTTTAAAAAGATATTGGAATGATTCACAACCCTGGATAGTTTTATAAATTTGAATTTTCTTCAGTCTACTTTAAAGCAATTTTATTTACTTGTTTTAATTTTAAAGTCACCACCCAATCAAACAATCAATTCATTAGATACTTGTAAATATTTAATTTCATAAATTGATAACAAAAGGTTTTAAGTCCTCGTGGGATCGATACTTTTTATACTACTTGAACGATACGTGCTCTTGCGTTATACGCATGTGAAAATACCGGTCAAGTTTTTGGCGCCATTGCTGGGGACTTAAATTACTTGTATCTAATTTCTTTTTACTTATTGTTTCTATTTTCGTGTGTTTCGGATTCTCAGACACTACATGAGACGAACCAGAAGCTTTGAACTCCGACCGCTTGACCCAGAGATTGAAAGAACCATAAGACAATTGAGAAGGAAAAGGCAAAAAGGCCAAGAAGCACTGATCAACATGGAACCTGAACCTTTTGATATTGCACCACCAATTCCCATTCGAGACAGAACCATTCTTGTGGTTGATGGACTTATTTCATGTATTGTACTTCCTCATTTACTAGAAAATACATGTGACATCAAAACATGCATTCAGATGATTCAACAATTAGTTCAGTTTGGGGGAAATGCAACTGAAGATCCTAATGGCCACATCAGCAACTTCTTGGAAATTTACGGCACTTTCAACTACAACAGAGCAGCTGAAGAAGCAATAAGACTGTGAGTTTTTCCATATTCCTTGAAAGACAGAGCCAAAGCTTGGTTACATTCACTACCAGCAGGTTCCATCACAACTTGGAATACTCTAGCCACAAAATTCCTTGCAAAGTACTTTCCACCAGCCAGAACTGCAAAGTTGAGGAATGACATGACATCCTTCGTGCATCAAGATTCAGAATCCCTCTGCGAAGCTTGGGAAAGATTCAAAGATTTACTCCGGAAATGTCCTCACCATGAGATTGCAAAATGGCTACAAGTCCAAACCTTCTACAATGGACTTTCTGGAATAATGAGAACCACAATTGATGCTGCTGCTGGAGGAGCTTTAATGGCAAAAGGAGAATATCAAGCTTGGGACTTAATTGAAGAAATGGCCAACAACAACTCCTTGTGACCAACAGAAATGAGCTTGATTCAACGAATTACTAGAATTTATGAAGTTGGAGCCAACACTACAGTCAATGCCAAGCTGGTCAGATATGTAAATTCATGGAAACTCTCAACATGCAAGGTAACACTGGATCCACAAGTTCATCATATGGAGGAGCACCAGAGACAAACCAACTTGAAGAAACGGTGAATTATGTCAACAATTTTAATAGACATGGGAACAACCCATATTCCAACACCTACAACCCAAGGTGGATGAATCATCCCAATTTTTCATGGAGCAACAATTCAGGGCCAAGGAACTATCCACCACCCGGATTCCAACAACAACAGAACAAAGGCCAGGAGCATGAAAAAGAACTAGGAATTGCAGAAGTGTTGGCTCAGTTAAAAAAATGCGATGCTATTATTCAGAGCCAATCTGCTTCTATCAAAGCAATGGAGAATCAAATTGGACAATTGTCCAATGCTCAGAGTTACAGACCACCAGGAAATCTTCCCAGTAACACAGAACCAAATCCAAGAAACCAAGGGAATGAGCAATGTCAAGCCATTACCTTGAAAAATGGCACTGAAATCAACAAAGATGTTGGAATCAAGGCAACCATTGAAGAAGTTCTGAAAGATGCAGTTCCACAAATGGAGGAAAAAGAAGCAAAGGAAAAAGATTAAGAAAGAATCACTTTACCTCCACATTTTCCTCAACGACTCCAGAAAAACAAATTGGATAAACAGTTTGCTCGATTCTTGGAGGTGTTCAAAAAGCTGCATATCAACATTCCATTTGCAGAAGCCTTGGAAGAAATGCCCAGCTATGTCAAATTCATGAAAGATATTCTTTCACGAAAACAGAGATTAAGAGATTACGAGACAGTAGCATTGACGGAGGAATGCAGCGCCATTATTCAGAGGAAACTTCCCCCGAAGTTGAAAGATCCTGGCAGTTTCACAGTTCCTTGCACCATTGGAGAACATTATATCGGTAAAGCTTTATGTGATTTAGGTGCAAGTGTTAATTTTATGTCTTTTTCTATTTACAGGAAACTGCAAATTGGAGAAGCAATGCCTACCTCAGTCTCTCTACAACTTGATGATCGAACGCTGGCATTTCCGAGAGGTGTAGTTGAAGATGTTCTGGTCAAAGTTGACAAACTCATTCTCCCAGCAGATTTCATTATCCTTGACATGGAAGAAGATAAAGATGTTCCCATCATCCTTGGGAGACCATTCTTGGCTACAGGTCGAACTGTAATTGATGTACAAAAATGAGAACTGACCATGAAAGTGCAGGACCAAGAAGTTACCTTTAATATTTTCAAAGCCATGAAATTCCCGAGTGATGAAAATGAGGAAGAATGTTTCAGAATAGATGTTGTTGATAGTATCATTCAAGATACTGATACAGTTCCCATAGACAAACTTGAAGCTTGCATCACCAACATGACTGACAGCGAGCTAGATGCTGAAATTCTAGAATGTATCAACTATCTTGACAAGCCATTCCGATTTAAATCGACACCACCAGTGGAAAGTCTGGAACTTCCGAAGAAATATCGAATCAAGCCCTCAATTGAAGAACCACCTGACCAGCGTAATCACACGTGTATAATGCAAGAGAACGTATCGTTCAAGTAGTATAAAAAGTATCTATCCCACGATGACTTAATACCTAATCTATTAATTTTATGAGGTCAAATGATTACTAGTATCTAACATGTTGATTGATTGATTTGAAATGGTGATGATTTTGAATTTAAAAACAAGTAAATAAAATTGCACGAAAGTAGGTTTAAGAAAATTCAATATTAAGAAACTATCTTTGGTTGTGAATCTTTCTAATATCTTTTAAAAGATAAAGTGGTTATTTCATGTTTGTGTAATAAATCGGTTTACTAACCTAGAACACAAAATTATGTGAAAGCCTATGTCGATGGTCAGACGCAAATACCCAGTATAACCCAATTGAACCATATGTCTATATCAACCAAATTACCTGGATTCATTAAGTTTAAGTTCCAATTATGGCTACCCCGCCCGATAGGTATATATCTATCCTGTAAGGAAATCTATTAAATGGTTATCTATCCTCAATGAAGATCGTGGGATACTAAGTCTAAGGCTGAAACCTAAAATTCATTTGTCAAGTTTATTTTAGATTTATCAGATCAATCTTATTAGTGGCCAATTAACAAGACGCATTAAGCTTAAGACTTTAATAAGTAAACCTTTAAATTACCCAAACTATAAAATAATCCCTTATAAACCGGTGATATTAGAATTCATCACAACCCTAGATAACCAACTTAGTTACGACACATAACTAGGGCTAGTAAAAACTTAAAAGTAAAAGATATAAAATAAAATGCTGAAAAGTAAATGCGGTAAAGTAAATATTGAAAAGTAAAATTACAAAAATAAAATACTAGGGTTAAAGGATCTACTTTTACTACTACTATTTTAGATATCTCCCTTAATATAATATATTAACTTGTGATAACATTACCAACCAGCCATATAGGCGGTAACCTGATTAAGTCAAATTAAGTACAACCAGCCATTAAGGCGGTAACAATATTTGTCCATAAACCAGCCATATAGGCGGTAAATTACCAACCGACCAACCAGGCGGTATCCTTGCTTAATTAAATTAAAATCAATTTAATATCAATTACCAACCGGCCAATATAGCGGTATCTTCATTAAGTCAAATTTTAAATAGTGAATATATTATAATTATGGAGATTAATCTAAATAGCAGTAATAAAAGTTTTACCTTTCATCCTAGCAGTGGGAAGTTACCTCCTCATGTTGAATAGTAAAAACTAAAAAAGTAAAGAAAGTAAATTATTATTACAAAACGTAATTAAAATTAATTACAAAACTGAAATTTAAAGTAAACTAGATATAAAACTCCATATTTACATCAGAGAATTCAGAGAGGAAGGTACATCTGAAATCAGAAAATTGAGCTAAATTTATAGGCCTCGGTAAGGTGTACGCGTCGTGATGCGCGCTTCTTGTCGCGACGCTCCACGTGTCGCGCTCTGGTTGGCTGCTTCAGATTCTTATCCGATGACGTAGCGATGTGGATAATTGACTCAATAATTGTGCTGACGTGACGATGATGTGGCGACACGTGGCGATGGCGATTGTCGGCACCATAGGATGATGACACGTGGCATGGCGCACGTTTGCAGATCGGCTGTGATGTTAGGCGTCGCGACGCGCAAAATTACCAAATTGCCCTTTTGTCTGTTTTTCACTGTTTTGGCCCCAAATCACCTCTAGAGAGTCCTGAAACTTTATTTATCTACAAAATAACACAAAACACATCAAAATATTCACAAAACTCAAGAATCTATTCAAAATATTAGGTCAAATAAGTGAGAAATATTGATACATCTACCACTCATCACCACCGCAGCTGGAGCTGAAGCTATTATCGAGTCATCTCAGGTATGTATTTCTTGGAAACTCTTCTGAATTACCTGTTATTATTTCTTCTTCGCTAAAATTGGAGCATGAAGAAAAGTTACTGAGAGTGTTACGAGAACACAAAAGAGCCATTGGCTGGACTATAGCAGACATTCAAGGCATTAGTCCATCATTTTGCATGCACAAAATTCTGATGAACGGTGAGTACAAACCTACAGTGGAGCATCAATGGAGACTCAATCCAATCATGAAGGAAGTTGTGAAGAAATAAATCATCAAATAGTTAGATTTTGGCATCATTTACCCCATCTCAGACACCAGTTGGGTGACTCATATGCAGTGTGTACCAAAGAAAGGAGGAACTATTGTTGTCACAAATGAAAAGAACGAGTTGATTCCAACAAGAACGGTTACTGGATAGAGAGTATGCATGGACTACCAGAAACTGAACAAAGCAACGAGGAAATATCATTTTTCGCTGCCATCCATTGATCAGATGCTAGACAGACTGGCGGGACATGAGTTCTATTACTTTCTAGATGGATACTCGGGGTACAATAAGATTTCCATCGCCCCAGAAGATCAGGAGAAAACCACATTTACATGTCTGTATGGTACTTTTGCTTTCCACAGAATGCCATTTGGACTATATAATGCTCCTGCCACATTCCAACGTTGCATGATGGCCATCTTCTCAGACATGCTGGAACAAAGTATGGAGGTGTTCATGGATGACTTCTCTGTGTTTGGAGACTCTTTTGACCACTGCTTGCAAAATCTAGAACAGGTGTTACAAAGGTGTGAAGATACCAACCTGGTACTCAATTGGGAGAAATGCCACTTCATGGTACATGAAGGCATCGTTCTGGGACATCAGATCTCACAAAAGGGAATTGAGGTAGACAAAGCAACGATCAAAATAATTGAAAAACTACCTCCACCCACATCTGTCAAAGGGATTCGGAGTTTTCTCGGACATGCTGGCTTTTACAGGAGATTTATCAAAGACTTCTCAAAAATTACAAAACCTCTTTGCAATCTTCTAGAGAAAGATGTGTCTTTCAACTTCACCAAAGAATGCCAGGAAGCCTTTGAGATCCTAAAATAGAAGCCGGTCTCTGCCCCCATCATAGTAGCACCGGACTGGACCCTTCCATTTGAAGTGATGTGCGATGCTAGTGATTTTGTTGTAGGTGCAGTTTTGAGACAACGCAAAGCAAAGATCTTCCATGTCATTTACTATTCCAGCAAAACTCTGAATGAAGGTCAACTCAACTACACAACCACTGAAAATGAGTTGCTTGCAGTTGTGTTCGCTTTTGACAAATTCTGATTTTATCTGCTGGGTCCCAATGTGGTGGTCTACACATATCATTCAGCAATCAAATATTTGATCACGAAGAAAGATGCCAAGCCCAGATTGATCCGTTGGATACTTCTTCTGTAAGAATTTGATGTGGAGATCAAAGACAGGAAAGAGACATAAAACCAAGTGGCAGATCATTTATCGAGGCTCGAGAATGAAGAAACAGCTGGCAAAGAACTGATAATCAAAGAAACGTTTCCAGATGAACAGTTATTTGCCATGAAATAGCACGATGTCCATTGGTATGCTGAGTGCTGACTATATAAACTACATAGTGTCATAAAAATGACCGTTGGAATGGACAACTCAGCAACGAAAGAAGTTCTTCAAAGAAGTCAAGCACTATGTATGGGATGAACCGTACCTGTTCAAATGATGTGTTGATCAATTACTGAGACGGTGTGTTCCACATGAGGAGGTCAACAGTGTCTTGCAGCATTGCCATTCATCACCATATGGCGGACACTTCAGCAGGAATAAAACTGCAACCAAAGTCCTGCAATCAGGTTTGTTTTGGCCCACTCTTTTTAAAGATGCTTATCTATTTTCTCTTCAATGTGACAGGTGCCAGAGAATGGGAAATATTTCCAGGGGAAATAAATGACCTCTTCAAAATATTATGGAAGTGGAGATATTTGATGTGTGGGGTATTGATTTTATGGGACCATTTGTTCCATCATTTGGAAACATGTACATACTGGTTGTCGTAGATTACGTCTCCAAATGGGTTGAAGCAATTTCACTGCCATCCAATGATTCAAAGGTGGTGATCAAGTTCCTTAAAAAGAATATTTTCACTCGCTTCGGAACACCTCGGGCGATTATCAGCGATGGTGGCACACATTTATGTAACAGATACTTTGATGCACTCCTATCTAAATACGGAGTTACTCATAAAGTTGCGACAGCTTACCATCCACAGTCAAACGGGCAATTTGAAGTTTCAAACAGGGAGATCAAAATAATCTTGGAGAGAACTAGTGGATCAACAAGGAAAGACTGGTCTGAAAAATTGGATGACGCATTATGGGCCTATCGGACAGCTTACAAGACACCCATTGGTATGTCCCCATATTGAATGGTGTTTGGGAAAGCATGCCATCTGCTAGTTGAGCTTGAACACAAGGCGCACTGGGCACTAAAGAAGTTGAATCTTGATCCACAAGCTGCAGGAGAGAAAAGACTTCACCAACTCAATGAATTGGAGGAATGTCACCTACAGGCTTATGAGAATGCCAAACTATACAAAGAGAATACCAAGAAATGGCATGACCGAAAAATAGTGTGCGTACAATTAAAACCAGGGCAGTAAGTGTTTTTGTTCGATTCAAGGTTGAAACTTTTTCCTGGAAAGCTGAAATCAAAATGGTCAGGTCCATTTGTGATTACTCAGGTGTTACCCTATGGAGTTTTTGAGATATACAATCCCAAGTCGAGTAACACATTCAAAGTTAACAGCCAACGTGTCAAGCACTACTGGGGAGAATCAATTGAGCGACAAAAAGAAAGTGTCACACTTTCAGATCCATCCTAACGATCGGGCAGTCACGTCTAGCTGACGACGTTAAACTTAGCGCTAGCTAGGAGGCAACCCATGCAATCTGTGTATATATTGTGATTTGGTGTGTTTTATTTTATATGTTAGTTTTTGCAGGAGAAGTCATTTCAAGATAGAAGAAGCTCTCGCAAATCTTCACAAGAAATTTCCTTCTCTCCCTCAAAATTCTCTTATGAAAGTCTACAAAGCTCACTTGGAACGGATGAGACTTTTGATGATCAAAGGTATTCCTAATGACATTCGTTGGGTAATCGAAGCACGGGTCCGATTAGCATGTGAGTATTCTGATTCTTATAATTCTTATTTGCCTGGTTTTGGAAGAATCACTTATGCAAAAAAACGTAGAACTAAGCAAATGGGTGTTTGTTACAAATGTGCACGCTGGAATTGCAATAGTCGTTGTTGTTCTTTAGGAATGGTGTCTGATAATCACGATGATAAAATTAAATTCATCAGGGATGGCTTGACTAAGGAGTCTTTAGATGATATATCTTCGACTCTTGAGACGCATCCCAGTGGATATGTTCATATAGCTATCCGTAAATTACATACACAATTCCAAAAAGAAAGACAACAGTTAAGTCTCGGGAATCTGACTCAAAAAGACCCTGTTTGCCAATTTATAAGAAAATTGGATGGGAAGCTTGTCCCTGACGCATAAACGTCAATCAAACTGTAAATTATTTTAAATATTATATCTCTTTGTCTTTTCCTAATAATTGTGATTTTTTTTGTTATTTTCTCCGACAGGATCCATACTACTTTTTGACCTTTCACGATTTACTATTTTGCTACTAATCGTCGTTTCGAATATACTTGTGCTATTATTACTCACCCTTTTCAGGTTCTATAAATTCAACTCATCATTGCACCTTTGAAGGCATCCAGATAAAAATGGAAGCTAGTTCAAGAAGACGGGTTGAAAACATCTGTGTGTTTTGCGGTACCAGTGTTGGTGTTAAACCAGAATACGTAACAGCGGCACATGAATTAGGTCGAGTCATTGCTGCAAGGAATATGCACTTACTATATGGTGGTGGCAATCTTGGACTAATGGGGATCGTTTTAAAGTCGGTACAAGAATGAGGCAGTCAAGTCTTGGGAATCATTCCAAAACCCTTGGCGGAGGTGAATCTGATAGGACCATCAAATGGCGAGGAACTAATCGTTCCAGGTATGTCTGAACGACTGGTAGAGATGATTAACCGTGCTGATGCTTTTATTGCTTTGCTAGGAGGCTTGGGCACGATGGAGGAAATTTTTACAGTACTATCTGTTAGTGTTCCTAGAACATGCCAAGGATCTAATAAGCATGAAAACAAGTGATTAAGATCATTATAAGTTGCGGAAATACTTACAACGAATGGATTTGAGCTTTTAAAAATTTGAGAAGAGAACTCCAAGTTCCAAGCTTTGAGTAATGATTCCAACTCTTGAAGATGTTTCCCTATCACCTTTGTTCACTTTCTTAAGTGCTAGCTTTGTTGATTTGAAACAAAATACAAGTGAAGAGAGAAGTGTAGTTCACGCCCAAAGTGAAGAAATGTCTAGGGTTTCTTTTGTTCAACTTGTGTAAATGATGTAGAGATTTGCTTTTTGGTAAAAACCCTTTTACCCTTTTCACCAAAACTTGGTAGTTGGGTAAATGGTTTTACCAAAACCATTACAAAGTGGTTGGGTGGTTGGTGGCTTGGCATAAATGCCAACTACCCTCCACCTACCACACATGTGAAGTGGGCCCCACTATTTGAATTCAAAATTCAAATATCTCTACTAACATTTGCCGCGGTTCAGTTCCGTTTAATCCAATTAAACGAACTTTCGTCGCTAAATAATTAAATCTAATTTAATTAAATAACGATGTCTCGCAAATATATTACGAACGTCGATTACGAATTAATTCTAAATTAATTCATTCGTTCGTATTAAAGTCCGACTTTAATTTCGTAATGAAATCCAATTCATATTAATATATCTGATATATTAATTTTAGCCTATTCGAATAAATTAAATAGAAAAATCAAATTTAACTATTAAATTTATTTTACCGATTAATTCCAAATTAATCGTGTTCTCTCTCTACCGAACACATTTAATCCCAGATCAAATAAAGCCCCAATTAATCCCAGATTAATTTTCTCTCTCTAATTAATTCTAATTTAAGTCAACTGTCATCGGTGAATCTTTGGGAAGCGACCCAATAGATCTCTGGATATGTTGGCAGTAAATCCGGTTATCGGACTATCCGATAAAGTAAGTACCTCGTACTATATGCTTACCGATTTACAAGACATGGTTGGCTTCTAGCAAAGCACCGTGCCTACCCAATTCTCCAGAAATATTCTTACTGGAATATATAATCTATGTCAGGCGTAGTATACGTCGTATTGCGTATAGCGATCTAGTATCTGATGTCACGTGCAAGGCCTGGGGCTTGAATAATGTCTGCCCCATACGAAGCACATATCGGATATCAAGCAACTAGTCTCTTTGAATCGGATAATCATGACCTTGTCATATTATCACGATGGTTGCAACACTATAGAGAACTAGTTCTGAATCCCTGCGTGATCATCATCTCCATATGTCTGAAGTGATACTTCCATCTTGACATCACATCCAATACACTACGATTCTCAATAAACCTAGAAGAGGCGCACACAGAACCTGTTAAAGCCCTGGACGACCAAAACGAAAGTTTACCGATTGTCGCAAGTACTAGCGATGCAAGTCTCAGGTTAAGACCAAATACACCTACCCTGAAGCGGACTCCCAGAGACACATATATACTACAACGGGATTCCGCGGGGTCTATCCAGAGCGAAGCTATTTTCCGTACCATCGGTAAAACACAACCTCCTATTGCACTTGCATAAGTATCCAATACTTAAACATATGAGAATTGTGCCGTTATGCCCTCACAACGTGCACAAGTGCAATACTAGTCTATTCCGCATTATCGATGTCCAATCTCGATAATACTACGACTAGGGATATTTAATGATTAAACCTTTATGGATTGATACTGTCTCATATCATCTCAATCTGGAACTAATCATAAGGACTTCTGCCATTTCTATATCAAAGTAAATAAATTATGAAACGGTAAAAGGAAATTTCATTACTACATAGTTAATTTTGTACAAAAACACAATGTCTTTTACAAACAGTGACGCTATGGGTCATAATTGTCTAACAATCTCCCACTTGGCCTATAGCCAGTCACTCAAGCATCTAACACCTGAACTATGTATATGTTTCTCAAACTTCTGCTGTGAAATAGCTTTCGTCAGCGGATCTGCAATGTTGTCATCTGATGCGACCTTCTCGATCTTCACATCGCCATGATGTATGATCTCACGAATCAGATGGAAGCGTCGAAGAACATGCTTGGATCGTTGATGAGACCGTGGTTATTTGGCCTACGCTATAGCCCCGTTATTGTCACAATACAATGGAACGGGGTCAGCTGCTAACGGAACTACTCCTAATCCAATTAGGAATTTTCGGATCCAAACTGCTTCCTTTGCTGCTTCGGCTGCAGCAATGTACTCTGCTTCTGTTGTTGAATCGGCAACAGTATCTTGCTTGGAAGATTTCCAGCTCACTGCTCCGTTATTCAAACAAAATATGTACCCGGATTGTGACTTGTAGTCGTCTTTATCTGTTTGGAAACTTGCATCGGTATACCCAGTTACCTCAAGTTCTCCATCTCCATAGATTAAGAAGGCATCCTTAGTTCGTCTAAGATACTTAAGGATGTTCTTAACTGCCATCCAGTGACCATCACCTGGATCGGCCTGATAACGACTACACATGCTCAAAGCATACGAGACATCAGGTCGCGTACATATCATGGCATACATGATCGATCCGACTGCCGAGGCGAACGGTATCCAACTCATGTTGTTTCTCTCATCTTGAGTTTTAGGACACATGTCCTTAGATAGAGTGATGCCATGTGACACTGGTAACAGTCCCCTCTTGGACTGATCCATGTTGAATCTTTTCAACACTTTGTCAATGTACGTGCTCTGGGAGAGTCCAAGCAGCTTTCTAAATCTAGAATATAGGCTGCTTCTCCCAGATCTTTCATGGAGAATTTTAATGAAAGCCAAGCCTTCACCGATGTTAACATGGGAATGTCATTGCCTATAAGCAATACATCGTCAACATAAAGGACAATAAAAGTAAGTGTTCTCCCACTAACCTTCTTGTATACACAAGGATCATCTTCGTTTTGAATGAAATCATATTTTTTTATGATCTCATCAAAACGTTGGTTCCATGACCGCGATGCTTGCTTCAGTCCATAAATGACCGATTTAACTTACAAACCTTGTTTGCAAGTTTAGGCACGATAAAACCATCAGGCTGTTGCATATAAACATCCTCCAAAAGATTTATGTTAAGGAAAGCGGTTTTAATGTCCATCTGCCATATCTCGTAATCGAAATATGCAGCAATAGCAAGCATTATCCGAATGGATTTAATCATTGCAAAGAGTGAGAAAGTTTCGTCGTAATCGACACCATGTCGTTGACGATACCCCTTCGCTACAAGCCTAGCTTTGTACCTTTGTACGTTGCCATCCATGTCGGTCTTCTTCTTAAAGACTCATTTGCAACCAATAGGCTTTACACCTGACCGGCGTAAACACACACGTATAACGCAAGCGCACGTATCGTTCAAGTAGTATAAAAATATCGATCCCACGAGGACTTAATTCCTACTGTTGTTATTAATTATTGAATCTATTTATTTACAAATATCTAATTAAAGGAGAATAGAATTGATTGCTTGATTGATTTGGTTATTGAAGATTGCTAAATAAATAAATAAAAAGATAAAAGAAATACTAAGGAAAATAAAAGATAAAAAGATATAGGGTTGTGATTCTTTTAATATCATTTAAAAGATGAAGTGATTATTTTATGTTTGTATAATAAATCAGTTTACTAACCTGGAACACTAAATTATGTAAAAGCTCTCTCCGATGGTCAATTACAAATACCCAGTATAACCCAATTGAACCATATTCCTATGTCAACCACGTTACCTGGATTCATTAAGTCTAAGTTCCATTATGGCTACCCCCGCCCAACAGGTATATTCCTATCCTGTAAGGAAATCTATTAAAGGGTTATTTATCCTCAAGGAAGATCGTGGGCTATTAAGTCTAAGGCTGAAACCTAAAATCCCTATGTCTAGTTCATTTTAGATTTACCATATCAATCTTATTGGTGATCAGACAACAAGAAGCATTAAGCTTAAGACTTAATAAATAAACCTTTAAATTACCCAACTATAAAATAATCCCTTATAAACCGGTGATATTAAAATTCATCACAACCCCTAATTAATTAACACATACTAGGACTATAAAAATAAAATACATAAAATAAAAATACTGAAAAGTAAAATAAAATAAAATAAAATAAAATGCTAAGGTAAAAGGAATTACTTTTACTACTACTAATTTAGATATCTCCCATAAAATAATATATAAACTTGTGATAATTTACCAACCGACCAGTCTGGCGGTATCCTGATTAAGTCAAATAAGTCCAACCAGCCATTAAGGCGGAACCAAAAATAAATTTACCAACCGACCAGTCTGGCGGTATCCTTGGATTAGTCAGGTTTAAACCAGATTAAAATTAAATTACCAACCGACCAATATAGCGGTATTCCTTATTAAGTCAATATTTTAAATAGTGAATATATTATTTTTAAGGGAGATTAATCTAAATAGTAACAATAAAGAATTACCTTTCACCTAGCTGAAAAAGTTACTTCAACATGGTGAATAGTAAAAACTGTAAAAAGTAAAAAGTAAAAATTAAATTACTATTATTACAAAAAGTAATTAAAATTATTTACAAAACTAAAATAAAAAAAAACTAAAAATAAAAATAAAAATTCTAGAGAGAGAAACTCTCTCTAGAGAGAGAAATCAAGAGAGAGAAAGGTATATTGAAATATGAAATTTCGCGCTGAATTATAGGAAAAGTTTTTCACTGTTCAGGACTGTTCGGCGTCGCGACGCTAAGTCAGTCAGCGTCGCGACGCGCATATGTCGACGTGGCACAATGATACGGCGACACGTAGCAAGGCGGCTGAACTGTACATGCGACACGTGTCAAGGCGGCTAATTCTCAATTATTGTGATGACGTCATTGATGACGTCATGCTGACGTGGCGATGACGTGGCGCTGACGTGGCGAGGCGGCTGACTGTTGACTTGTCGGCACAATAGGATTGCGACACGTGGCGACACGTGTCATGCTCTGATTGGCTGATGCTGACGTGGCAAGTTGACTCGGTTGACCTGCTGACGTGGCTGATGATGTGGCATGACACGTGGCAAGGTTGACTTGTTGACCGCTGATGTGGCTGATGACGAGGCGACACGTGTCAAGTCTGAGTGTCGGCAGCATATGATGTTGACACGTGGCACGGCGTACGTTAGCAGATCGGATGTGATGGTGACACGTGGCACGGCGCATTTTAGCAAAGTCAAAACTTTTCAAATTGTTGACCCGTTGACCATGGCGCATTTTAGCAGAACCGGCACACGCTGGGCGTCGCGGCGCGCAGTGTTCCTGCGTCGCGACGCGAAAGAGACGAAAATATCCCTGTTGACGCAATTTTTGTCCGGTTTTGCCCCAAATTGCCTCCAGTGATGTTCAAACTTTATTTATCTGCAAAATAACAATAAAACACATCAAAACGTTCATCAAACCCGAGAAAACTATACAAAATATTAGATTAAATGAGTGGGAAATAGTGATATAAATACCACTCATCAACACCTTCTAGTACATCAACCAGTGTCCAAACTCGGTTTGTATATATGGAATCCATTTCAGACTTCATGGCTTCTTGCCATTAAGCGGAATCGATATCTTGTATCGCTTTCTCATACGTAGCCGTTCAGTATCCTCAATGAGATTAATATCTACATGAGGTGAGATCAGAAACCCATACTCTCAGGTGTATCCTGACTCTCTCTGACCTACGCGGTCCTTGTGTGATAGAAGATTGTGGTACAGTCTCATCCCGGATGGACCGTTCTTGTTCCGTTGAGGATTCTATGCCAGGAACAGTATCACTCTGATTTTCATCAAGTTCTACTTTCCTCCCACTAACCACTGCATTTAGGAATTCCTTCTCGAGGAAAACCGCATGTAGAGAAACAAATACTTTGTTCTCTCGTGGGTGATAAAAGTAATATCCTTTGGTTTCCCTAGGATATCCTACGAATAGGCATTTATCCGACTTGGGCTCAAGTTTGGTACCTTCCAAACATTGACGTATGCCCAGCATCCCCAAATCTTCAGGAATGAGAAACCCGGTTCTTTTCCTGTCCATATCTCATATAGTGTCTGTTGTACCACTGACGGAACCTTATTCAAAATAAGAATTGCACTGTTTAATGCATATCCCCAGAAGGAAATAGGTAGCTCAGTGCGACTCATCATAGACCTTACCATGTCCAACAAAGTTCGATTTCTCCGTTCGGACACACCGTTTAATTGTGGTGTTCCAGGAGGAGTCCACTGTGAAAGAATACCATATTCTTTCAAGTAATCTAGAAACTCATTGCTCAAGTATTCGCCACCACGGTTTGACCGTAATGTCTTTATACTCTTGCCGGTCTGTTTTTCAACTTCGTGTCGAAACTCTTTGAATTTCTCAAAAGTTTCCGACTTGTGTCTCATAAGATACACATAACCATAATGCGATGCATCATCCGTAAAGGTTACGAAGTATTCGTATCCACCTCTAGCCTGGCTAGACATGGGCCCACAAACGTCACTATGAACGAGGGTTAACAGTTCGGTGGCACGTACACCTTTACCGCTAAAAGGTGATTTAGGCATTTTGCCTAATAAGCAAGATTCGCAGACGTCATATGAATTTGGATCAAATCCGTCCAAGTACCCACTCTTCGAAAGTGTGGATATACGAGTCTTGTTAATGTGTCCCAGACGACAGTGCCACATATAAGTTTCATCTTTGTTACTTAGTTTGAGCCTTTTGTTTGTTACATTATATGTTTGAGATTGATTTATATTCAAAATATAAAGACCATTATTAGCATCAGCAGAACATATCTCAAAATCATCTTTATAAACAAAACACCCAGTGTTTCGGAATACAAAAGTGTACCCGCATTGGGTCAAACAAGATACAGAGATAATATTCCTAGTCAAACTAGGTACATAATAACAATCTGAAAGTTTAAGTACATGCCCCGAAGGCAGTTCTAAAACAAAAGTGCCAACGGCCAAAACGGCGACTGGTGCCCCATTTCCGACGCGTAGATCAATCTCCCCTGAGGCCAGTCTCCTGCTAATCTGCAGATCCTGCACATCAGTACATATATGAGTACCACAACCAGAATCAAAAATCCAATTTTTTAAACTAGAAGTAGTCATGTTTATCTCTATAACAAACATACCTGAAGCCGGTGCCTTGCCCGCTTTAATCTCCTTCTGGAGCGCCTTGTACTCGCGGCAGTCACGCTTCCAGTGACCTCGCTTGCCGCACTGGAGGCAAACATCCTGAGATTTGTCCTTAGGATTCCCAGAAGCCTTTGACGATTTGGCATTGCCCTTTCCTTTATGCTTCTTCTTCTTAACACCTCCAGTCGCCTTGAGCCCAGCCCTCGGTGTATGAGATGTCGAAGCAAAGTGCGCCTCGCGCTTGTTGCCCTTAAGCAGCTCTTTCTCAGCTTCCTTGAGAACCGACAATAAGTCTCCAAGAGTATGATCAGTGTTCATCAAATTATAGTTTATGATGAATTCTCTCCAAGTGTCGGGGAGAGATTGCAGGACCATATCTATGGTAATCTCAGCCTCAAAGACTATCCCCATCTCAGCTAGCCCATCTATGTCAGCAATCATCTGTGCCACATGGGACTCAAGAGACATGCCTTCTGACAAACGTGAACGAAAGAGCTTCTTTACTAACTCATATCTTCGTGACCTACGGTTAGATCGGTGAAGATCTTGCAACCTTGCCAACATGTTATAGGGATCCAAGTCCCTGTTCTGTCAACGGAAATGCTGAGTCATAGAAGCAAGCATAATAGACTGAGCAGTATCACAATCATCGCTATGAGTCTTCCAAAGCTCCAGCTCAAGTAGCTCATCAGGTTTGGGCTTAGGCCCAAGAGGTCTCTGTATAGTATATAGTAGCCTCTCGGCTCCAAGGACTATCCCTAGATTCATTTCCCAATCGGCAAAGTTTGTGCCCTTGAAGACATTTTCGCCCATGATAATGTCTCGGACATTTCCCTTTCCAGTCATCTTGGCTACGATAGTCCAACTATCTAGTCAACGATATTTGGGTACAGTCTAACTGTTACAAGAAAAATAACATTGTATTAGTCCAACTAAAATAATTTTGACGAAATAATTTAAAAGCGCGTAAAGCTAAGTATCTGAATGAAATTGCAAATTCAATACTAGCCTCCCACTATTTTTCGGCGAGTCTCTAACCCTCTGTCGAGTACTCGGGAAACCTAGTTTCCTAGTGGGCTAGGATCCCGTTAAATAACATACAACCTTGACTTTGGCCAACAAGTTGTATGATATTTAACTAGGTAGATCTCTAAGATCAATTGGATCTCATCCAATTCCTAGATCCGGTAGGTGGACGTCCAAGTCCGAAACATATATACAATATATATGCCAATATATCCAATATATTTTCCTAACCTTTTTCCTCTGAATCAACTAAGCCTTGGCTTTGGCACAACAAGCTTAATGATTCCAGTTAAGCGGGACCCATTGACATGGAAAGCTTCGTAATCAATGTCGATGGATAAGAAGTGATCTTGACTTTGGCCAGCAAATCACGACTTGGACAAGACACCGATATGGAACAAAACTCTCATGATTCAAACACATCCTCAATTGACAAAGGTCTTGACTTTGGCCAACAAACCAATGCCAACTTTGGATCTTGAGTAAGAATCACTCAACGGAAGGAAAAATGCTTAATATGTTTTGAGGGTTTTTCGCGTAAATTGGCAACCAATTTATTATCTTTGTTAAGGTCTCATCATACACCCTTAAGCATGCTTCTAAAACATCATAAAGCGCAAATAGTAAATTAATAACGATATGCGGATGGATATGTCACAAATTGTTCCTAGAACAAATCACTCCATTTCCTCTCCCCTGCTAGAACTATTCTAACTTCTACCCAATAACATAATACAATAAAGAAACCTCATTTACATTGAGGGGAATTGGTGAGAAGAGAAATACAAAGAACAAGGAGATAAAAGGCTGGACACGCAGGTCCAATTTAATAAATTATAAATTTATTACAATTTCCAAAATTGCCCTCGCCCTTCTAATATCCATCCGATATACATTATTCATACAACACATTCATGTAATCATACAAAACATGTTATTCAATCAATCTAATCCAATTAATTAATCTTTGAATTAATGATCATCCAATGTTCAAACAACGATTTGATTTGCTCGAGTCAAACTCGTTTAAGAATAAATACTCAAAGTAAGTATTCTTGAATTATTTTGAACTACAACTTTAAATCCAATTTATTTGTATTCAATACTAATTCCAATTTAATTCCAAATTAAATATTTACACTTATTTATTTGCCTTAAAGACTTGGATTCCAAATCCAATCTTAATGGGTCTCAAAGGCCCAATAACATCCAATGCCATTTTAATTAAAGTCCAATGGGCTTTTAATTGATTCTTAAGGCATGGGCTTTGGCCATAATGGATCAAACCCAAAATTCCAAGGCCCAATAGGAATCACCATATTGCCAACAAATCAATTTAGGCCCATTAGGCCCAATTAAATTATTTAAAGTGCCAAGTGATGTATTTGGACTTTATGGAATTGATTTTGGGCCCAATTGGATCCAATCCAAAAGTCCAAAACCAAACTTGGTCAAACCAAGCCCATTAAGCCCAAATACACACTTTTAGCCCAATAAACTTTAAAGGCCAATTATTACAATTTTAATATTCCAAATATTATAATTATTATAATTAAAGTGTATTAGTCATGATTAATTAATTAAACTCAATATTTCCAAAATACCAATTAACTTAATTAATCATGTTTAATCCAACAATTCATGCTCAACACAAATTGAGGCCAAAATACATCATTTCATGTTTAACACAAATTGAAGCCTAAATACATCATTTCATGCTCAACATGCTCTTTGATTTTAACATAAACATTATTGACTTTGATTCTAATCCAATCAAACCAACAATCAACATTTAAACATGGATTTAAACACATCATTTTATGTTACAAAAATCAAAAACTGCACAGTGCACAGTGCACTGCCTTACATATTCGGCCAAGCTAAGCTTTTTTTAATTTTTGATTCATTCAACTTATTTCAAATGTAATCATGCATAACTCTAAGTTATCATATTCTAAACATGCTCAAAGCATCAATTTGAAAAAATCATGTTCAAACCACAAAAGCCCCAAATTTTATGCTCAAGAACCCTAAAAATTTCCATGCTTAAAATTGGCTCTGATACCATTGTTAGTGTTCCTAGAACACGCCAATGATCTAATAAGCATGAGAACAAGTGATTAAGATCATTATAAGTTGCGGAAATACTTACAATGAATGGATTTGAGCTTTTAAAAATTTGAGAAGAGAACTCCAAGTTCCAAGCTTTGAGCTTGAATATGTTTCCCTATCACCTTTGTTAACTTGCTTAAGTGCTAGCTTTGTTGATTTGAAACAAAATACAAGTGAAGAGAGAAGTGTAGTTCACGCCCAAAGTGAAGAAATGTCTAGGGTTTCTTTTGTTCAACTTGTGTAAATGATGTAGAGATTTGCTTTTTGGTAAAAAACCTTTTACCCTTTTCACCAAAACTTGGTAGTTGGGTAAATGGTTTTACCAAAACCATTACAAGGTGGTTGGGTGGTTGGTGGCTTGGCATAAATGCCAACTACCCTCCACCTACCACACATGTGAAGTGGGCCCCACTATTTGAATTCAAAATTCAAATATCTCTACGAACATTTGCCGCGGTTCAGTTCCGTTTAATCCGATTAAACGAACTTTCGTCGCTAAATAATTAAATAACGATGCCTCGCAAGTATATTACGAACGTCGATTACGAATTAATTCTAAATTAATTCATTCGTTCATATTAAAGTCCGACTTTAATTTTGTAATGAAATCCAATTCATATTAATATATCCGATATATTAATTTTAGCCCATTCGAATAAATTAAATAGAAAAATCAAATTTAACTATTAAATTTATTTTACCGATTAATTCCAAATTAATCGTGTTCTCTCTCTACCGAACACATTTCATCCCAGATCAAATAAAGCCCCAATTAATCCCAGATTAATTTTCTCTCTCTAAATTAATCCCAGATTAATTCTAATTTAAGTCAACTGTCATCGGTGAATCTTTGGGAAGCGACCCAAGAGATCTCTGGATATGTTGGCAGTAAATCCGGTTATCGGACTATCCGATAAAGTTAGTACCTCGTACTACGTGCTTACCGATTTACAAGACATGGTTGGCTTCTAGCAAAGCACCGTGCCTACCCAATTCTCCAGAAATATTCTTAACTGAATATATAATCTATGTCAGGCGTAGTATACGTCGTATTGCGTATAGCGATCCAGTATCTGATGTCACGTGCAAGGCCTGGGGCTGGAATAGTGTCTGCCCCGTACGAAGCACATATCGGATATCAAACAACTAGTCTCTTTGAATCGGATAATCATGACCTTGTCATATTATCACGATGGTTGCAACACTATAGAGAACTTGTTCTGAATCCTTGCGTGATCATCATCTCCATATGTCTGAAGTGATACTTCCATCTTGACATCACATCCAATACACTATGATTCTCAATAAACCTAGAAGAGACACACACATAACCTGTTAAAGCCCTGGACGACCAAAACGAAAGTTTACCGATTGTCGCAAGTACTAGCGATGCAAGTCTCAGGTTAAGACCAAATACACCTACCCTGAAGCGGACTCCCAGAGACACATATACATACTACCAACGGGATTCCGCGGGGTCTATCCAGAGCGAAGCTATTTTCCGTACCATCGGTAAAACACAACCTCCTATTGCACTTGCATAAGTATCCAATACTTAAACATATGAGAATTGTGCCGTTATGCCCTCACAACGTGCACAAGTGCAATACTAGTCTATTCCGCATTATCGATGTCCAGTCTCGATAATACTACGACTAGGGATATTTAATGATTAAACCTTTATAGTTTGATACTGTTTCATATCATCTCAATCCGGAACTAATCATAAGGACTTCTACCATTTCTATATCAAAGTAAATAAATTACGAAATGGTAAAAGGCAATTTCATTACTACATAGTTAATTTTGTACAAAAACACAATGTCTTTTACAAACAGTGACGCTATGGGTCATAATTGTCTAACACTATCATGGGCAAACTTGAACATACACCAGAAACCGCTTGGACTGTACAATGTTGATGGATTTTATGATTTTTTGTGTTTCTTGATGATGCCCGGAGAAATGGGTTCGTGTCGAAGCCTGTAAAAGAACTCCAATTTACTTCCAGAACTGCCCCAGATTTAATTGACCAAATCTTAGCCTTTGAACCTCATATTGACCCCATTCTTTCCAAGATAAACTGGTCCGATAATGATCGTGGTAAGAGGCGTCGGATAAATCTAGATCTTAACCTTTAACTTTTCATTTAGAAGTAGAATTTCAGCTAACCAGGTACGGTTTTCTAAACTCTTCTTCTAATGTTTAAGACATTGGGGACAATGTCTCATTTAGGTTTGGGGGAGGAGAATAATTAAATTGTATCTTGTTTTTATTGTTTTATTTTTAGTCAAAAAATTTTCAAAAAAGCCAAAAAAAATTGAAAAATTTTATAAAAACCATAAAAATATTTTGTATTTTTGTGTTTTTATTTGATTAATCAGGTGAAATTGGTGTGAGATAGTTGTGTAAGGAATTTCCATTCCTGAGACGTATCTCAACCTATTTCGGAACAATTTAATTTTTGTTTATTTCCTTTTAAATTATTTAATTTGTGAATTCTCCATAATACTGACTAAAATGAATCTTCATACAGGTATTATCAGCATATATGGTAACATACAGACATGAGCTGTAATTGAAAAGTTTGTAATATTCAGTGCTCTAATTTAATTTGAGGAAGCATCTAAAAAAAGCGATGGAAAAAAAAACGGCTCAGATCCAAGTTATTAAGTCTGTAAGGGTGTTTTAACACCTAGTGCCCTAAAACCAACTGGTTTAGGAGTCACTAGCCCAAAGCTCGCTACATAGATCGAAGATGTTGCCAATATATATATATATATATATATATATATATATATATATATCTGAAGTCTGAGTAATTAAGTCCGTAGGGGTGTCTTAATACCTAGTGCCCTAAAGCCAACTGGTTTGTGAGTCACTGACCCAAAGCTCGCTACATAGATGGATGATATTGTATATAGATAATAAAAAAATCAAAAATCAAGAAAACAAAAAAATCAGAAAAATCAGAAAAAAAAATATTTCATTGTTAAAAAAGGTGTGAATTCTGATAAAACTTTAGGACAAAAATATTATTCTCTTTTCAACTACACTTGTGACTATTGTGTGAGAAATGAGTTGATTAATATTTTGTTAGCTGTGTATATGGAGAATGGTAAAAATAATCGGAGAATTTACTTAATCGGTAATTTAGAAAGAAAGAAAACAACTATTAACTTGGATAAGAAGTTTCACCAGTTTAGTCATTAACTTCTTTATTCTCTTTTCTCTTGTCTTTTTGATTTTGTGTGCATTAGTTTTATTATCTTTTTACTTTTGTAAAATTTTTGTGGGTATCGTTGATGTAAGCCCTCACGAGACTACAACTCGTCCACTAGGGACACCTGGGGGTTTAAAGGCTTGTTGCATACGCTAAATGCAACCGTGATCCCTACGAAAGTGGCTTAGTTTAATTTTAATTGTTTCTTGTATTTTATTTTTTTGTCTTGCTTGATGAATAGCAAAATGTTAGGTTTGGGGGTGTGATGAGCGGAAAATATATCAATATTTACCGCCCATTTTACTTAATATTTTGTTTAGTTTCTCGGGTTTGATGAACATTTTGATATGTTTTAGTTTATTTTACAGATAAAATAATATTGGGACTCAATGAAATCATTTAGAATGAAATGTGAGTCAAATAAGGGAAAAATTGGACTTGACATATTAATTTTGGAGATTGGAAACTTGAAAGGGCATTCTAACGAAGTGCAGTTTCGGAAATTCCAATTTTGCTCAAATATCGTATTGTGAGCATAACCTTTTACTCCAATATCGGATTGAGCTGATTCAAGTTCCAGATTAAAGAAGACTCAAAGATATACAACTTTGAAAGACAAAATAATTTCGAATTCGGAAGATTTCATGACCGAAATTGATGAAACATCCAGAAATGTGTTATGTGTAATTATTAAAGTCATTTTCAAAGTAAAAAAATAAATAAATAATAAAAATAGTCAATCTCCCACCAAACATGATATCAATTAATAATGGATTTGGTGGAGCAATTAGTGGAGCAATTAATAATGGATTTGGTGGAGCAATTAGTGGAGGAATTAATAATAGATTTGGTGGAGAAATTAATAATGGATTTGGTGGAGGCAAAATTTTGCCTATAAATACCAAGTCATTTCATTTGTAAAATTCATACTTTCTTCTAAGGAATTTTTGGACAATTATAACGCATAGCATCACTATTTGTACATATCATGGTGTTGTTGTACAAATTAACTATGTGACAAAGGAAATTGCCCTTTTATCATTTGTAATTGGATTACCTAGATGTATAAATGACGAAAGGTCTATATGATTAGTTCCGGATTGAGATGATATGAGACAGTATCAATCCACGAAGGTTTAATCATTAAATATCCCTAGTCGGAGTATTATCGACATTGGACATCGATAATGCGTAAAAGACTAGTATTACACTTGTGCGCGTTGTGGGAGCATAACGACATAGTTCTCATATATTTGGGTATAGGATACTCATGCAAGTGTAATAGGAGGTTGTGTTTACCGATGGTACGGGAACAGCTTCGCTCTGGATAGACCCCTCGGAATTCCATTGGTAGTATGACTATGTGTCTATGGAAGTCCGAATCAGGGTAGGTATATTTGGTCTTAACCTGAGATTTGCACCGCTAATACTTGCGACAATCAATATACTTTGGTTTTGGTCGTCCAGGGCTTTAACATGTTCTGTGTACGCCTCTTCTGGGTATAATGAGAATCGTAGTGTATTGGGTGTGATGTCAAGACGGAAGTATCACTCCAGTCATAGTGGAGATGATGATCACGTAGGATACGGAACTGATGCTCTTATGCACTGCAGTCATCGGGATAATATGACTAGGTCATGATTATCCAATTATAGAGACTAGTTACCAGAGATCCGATATGTGCTTCGTACGGGGCAGACACAATTCCAGCCCCAAGCCTTGCACGTGACATCCGATATTGGATCGTAATACGCAATACTACGTATACTACGCCTGATATAGATCACATATTCCTATAAGAATATTTCTGGAGAATTGGGTAGGCACGGTGCTTTGCTAGAAGTCAACCATGTCTTGTAAATCGGTAAAATCTTAGTACTAGGTACGTACGTGTTCGGATAGTCCGACGACCGGATTTACTGCCAACATATCCGGGGATCTCATGGGTCACTTCCCGAAAATTCATCGATGACGTATGACTCGCACTTATTAATCTGGGATTAATAATAAGAGAGAGAAAATTAATCTGGGATTAATTACGAAGATATTTTATCTCGGATAAAATATTATTAAAAGAGAGAGAATGATTAATTTGGAATTAATCGATAAAATAATATATTCGATATATTATACGAAATTGGATTTCGACGCGAATTAAAATTAGATTTTAATTCGGGCGAACGAGTTAATTTAGAATTAATTCATCAGCGATGTGAATAGTAATTTTGCAAGGCAAAATTATTTAATTGAATTTGATTTAATTATGTCGCAACGAAAATTCGTTAATTCAAAATTAGCGAACCCGAGCCCGGGAGTGTTTCCGGGCCCACTCGCAATTCGAATTCAAGTGCGGCCCACAAGTCACATCTAGCGTCAAATCATTAGGCACTTTGATTGATGTGATGTCTAGTCACTTTTAGTGATGTGATGTCTAGTCACTTTTGATGTGAATAGTGATGGTGGTGGTTGGAAGGCATTAATTGCCTTTTGGCTCCAAAAATTGGTTGACCTTTTTGAAAGGCAAATACCAAAATTTTGGTATATGTTTATTATTGATTTTGGAAATCAAAAACCAACACACAACACACAACACACTTGCCCTTCTCTCTCTCCACTCACGGTTTGGAACCATTTTTCCCTCCTCTCCCTCTCTCGGCTTTGAAGCCAATTTTCTCCCTATTTTCTTGGCAAGGCCGAGAATAACAAGAAGAAAGATGGAAGATTTGTGGCAAATTTTCCAATGCTAGCACATGAAGAGTCATCCAAGGTGATAGGGAAACAAACTCATGAGCATGGAATCACAACACAAAGCTTGGAGCTTGGAGATCCATCCATGGAGTTGACCGAATTTGAAGACATCAATGGAGCACAAAAAGGAGGTAAAAACCGTGAGCTTCATCAAGGAAATTTTTGTTGTTCCTCGCATTGCAAAAGTCGATCAATGTAAGTATGATTCTGTCATACTTCTTTGTTGGATTCACACATGTATCTATTGCTTGAATGATCCTTGGGACTAATCTAGAAACCCAACAGGAATTCCTTAAGAATACTAAGAAGATTGTATCTTGTTTGTTTATTTACAGCTTTCAGTAATTAATTTCAGCTTTCGCACTTTCTTTTCTTTACTTTTCAGTTTTTACTTTCTGCAATTTACTTTTATGCACAGTACTTTTCTTTCTTTAATTTTCAGTTTTTACTTTTCAGTAATGAGAAGATAACTCCCCCTTGCTGGGGTAAAAGGTAAACTTTTATTACTGATATTTAGATTAATCTCCCTTAATTATAATATATAAACTAGTTAAAACCTGACTTAACGAGGATACCGCCATATTGGCCGGTTGGTAATTATTTAAATTGGTTTTAACCTGACTAAACTGGATACCGCCTGATTGGTCAGTTGGTAATTAATCATTAATTTGACTTAATATGGATACCGCCTGTATGGCTGGTTGGTAATTATCATGCAAAGTTAATATATTATATTAAGGGAGATATCTAAAATAGAAGTAATAAAAGTGTATCCTTTTACCTCAGCATTTTCTTTTATTGTACTTTTATTTTATTTACTTTTCAGCAATTTATTTTCAGCATTTACTTTTCAGTAATTTACTTTCAGCAATTTACTTTCAGCATTTACTTTTCAGCAATTTACTTTCAGCATTTACTTTTCAGCATTTAATTTTCAGTATTTAATTTCGGCATTTACTTTCCGTCATTTACTTCTCAGCAATTTACTTTTCAACATTTTACTTTATGTCTTTTTTTATTTAAGTTTTTACTACCCGTAAATATGTGTCGTAACTAAGCCAGTTATCTGGGGTTGTGATGAAGTCCAATATAACCGGTTTATATGGGGTTAAATTACGGTTTGGGTAATATAAAGGTTTATTTATTGAGCCTTAGTCTTAATGCATCTTGTTAACTGGCCATTAATAAGATTGATTCGGTAAACTTAAAATGAACTTGGAAAATGGATTTTAGGTTTAAGACCTTAGAATTAATAGCCAACAATCTTCCTTGAGGATAGATAACCATTTAATAGATTTTCTTATAGGATAGGAATATACATGTCGGGCGGGGGGGGGGTAGCCATAATTGGAACTTAATCTTAATTAATTCAGATAACTTGGTTAACATAGGAATATGATTAATTGGGTTATACTGGGTATTTGTATTTTACCATCGGAAAAGGCTTTTACATAATTTTGTTTTCCAGGTTAATAAACCAATATATTACACAAATGTAAAATAACCACTTCATCTTTTAAAAAGATATTGGAAGGATTCACAACCATGGATAGTTTTATAAATTTGAATTTTCTTCAATCTACTTTCAAGCAATTTTATTTACTTGTTTTAATTTTAAAGTCACCACCTAATCAAACAATCAATCTATTAGATACTTGTAAACATTTAACTTCATAATTCGATAACAAAAGGTTTTAAGTACTCGTGGGATCGATACTTTTTATATTACTTGAACGATACGTGTGCTTGCGTTATACGCGTGTGAAAACGCCGGTCAGTGATACAAGCTGGAACAATCAATTTTACATTTATAGAGATGTAAAATGATTGTTCCAGCCTGTATCACCATAGAAAGAGATAACTGAACAAAAACTCAGTCTGCATGACATTAAGACAGAAGTAGTGAATTTGAAAGAATGGTCTACCCAGAAGAGACCAAAAAGACTTCTAAGGTCAGACAAATAGAACCCGATCTAGGCTAAAATGAGCAGGTTCATAAGAACAGACCCAAGAGATTAGAGACACTCAGGATTTAACGAAACCTACCAGTGCGAACAGTAGGATTGAGTACCATAACTGTGATATATAACGAGAAGTATAGATCCAGAAGGAAACCTATAAGACGAACAACTACTAGCCTCGGTAACACAACGTAAGCTAAAAGATAGAATATAGAAACAATCAAAAGGATACAGCTCGTAGTAAGGAAGTTCAATCTACATAGCAAAAATTAGACAACGTAACTTGAGGGCAGTAAGTAAAAAGACTTTGGGATGACTAATAAATATTAAGGAATCTTAAGACATGAAATAGTCGATAAAGTTTCTAATGGACCGAATAGTAAATAACAGATATGCGTATTTACATATCTATATGGAATGCATATACTCACCCCTCTACTAAGAGCTCAGTAAGGAGAAGAACTAATAAAGAAGTACATTTGAAAAATTAGACGAACCGCGAGACGGCTAGACAGCCAAACCAATGAATTCAATGGAACATAGATAAAAAAAACATAAGATAGAATAGTTCGAAGTCATAGTGAGTCGAACCAAAACCATAAGCCATCGTTAAAGTGGGAACCCATAAGGGATAAAAACTCAAAGGTGCGAATGAACCAGAGAGAACGACTCTCAAGAATATAGTATATAATTCATAAAGAGTCTTATTGTATTGAGAGGCAGAAACTAGATGCAGGATATCACCTGAACCAAAGGATTTATTAGAGATGTCTTAAGCAATCGAAGTTGATAAAGTTTTCCAGGGGAATAAAGATGTAAAGAGTGCAAGGAACTGAGATGAGGAGGAAATCTATGTAATGGAGTAAAATTCATAAGGAGGAATAAAAAATGAAGTATAGTAAGGCTCCGAGAGAGAATAACGACTTAAGATGGGTAAGCAACAGAAACTAGTAGGAATGAGTATAGAGGCAATATGGTGAGTATTTAGAGAGCATGAATCTAGAGAATGTTCATGATAAGAGGTAGTATGATCGATAGTCGGGGAGCGAATCAAGAATGAAGTTGAATAGGAGACAATTCAGATAGTACCTAGTAGAAGTATCTTAATGTGGGTGTCGACACTAGTAAACACGAGAGTCTCAGGATTATAGTTGAGCAGGACGTGCAAGTACGACACACGTATCTAGTGAGATCAGCACAACTGGAAAGGTTTCGGGACCAAGCCCCACCCTCCCAACCCTCGTTATACCACAATGGATAAAATAAACTTCGATGACAGCCTTAAGATACCTCCAGAAACAAGTGAAGCCATGGTGTGGTAAATATTCTATAAGATAGGGCAAGAGACAAATGAAAGATAATACCCCTCAAGATAAAATGACAGATATAGAGGAGCCATAAGTTCCATAAATAGTTAAGAACTAGAAAGAATATAAAAATGACATCAAGTAAAAGGTGGTGGTAGAACTATTGAGATAGCGCAATATTAGGAAGAGATACCAGATAAACAACGACAGAAGTGTTAGTGATAAGATAGACTGTCAATGGTACTATGGAATAGTAAGTTTTTCAGAGTTGGGATAAGACTAGAATTTATTATATGAATAATATGAGAAAGATAATGAAAATTGATTCGTATGTTTCCCTTCGTAACGTACTGTTAAGGATAATGCATATGATGACTTGAAAAGAGGCTTATTGAAGTATAACCTAGAGATGGCCAAGGAAACTAAGAATACCACTATTATTGAGACCAGGACAACACCTGACAGAATAGGACTTGAGGGATAATTGGAGATGGATTATTCTAGCGTGCTAGTAGACAAGGAAAGAATAGTCAGCGTGAAAGACAGTAACCGTACTTGTACTAGCAAGGAATTAAAAGTGCAAAAAAAAAGAATACGAACATAAACTAGAAAATAATAACTTGTGCCAACGTTAATAATGAAGAACACAGTTTAAGTATAAAGGTGCATACAACCAGGCTTAACTTAGATACCTTGTCCCAAACTCTTAGCCAATCGAGAAGGATCGTCAGAGAAACTACCCAGAAGTAACATTCCAAGTTGAGAGCCTTCGGTCGATAACGATAGTACAAGAAAATTTAGCCATGAGTTGTGAAGTCCTAAATCCATAGACAGTCGAAAATGTGTGAAATCGAAGGAAATAGCTCATAAACAGTGGGGGCCTAGTAAAGAGAAAATTAAAAGGGTCAAATAGTTATCTAAGGTATGATAATGAATGTTAGAATAAGATCTAGTATATGGGGCTAAGGAAATATCTAGTAAGATATATCTTATGAGGTCGTTAAGTGGCTATATTATTAAAGAGTAATCAAAGAACCTGAGATATACACAAGTCAAAGAAAAGCGAAGGTCATTGGCTATAGTACAAAATATAATAGCGACACCTTAAACGTGAAGAATAACAGAAGTCTCTTATGATATTTAGGAATTATTTTTGTCACGATAAGAGATAAAGAATAGAACTAAGATAAATGGGATAGTAGGCCCCGAATATAGAATAATTTTAAGACTAACATTTCATTCTAATAGTCGAAATATAGGATGTTGAGTATAATTAGACGCTTATAAATGAGATTTATGTAATGCATAAAGTTAGTCATAGTATGACAATAAATGTAGAGTACTGAGCAGAAGTTCATGGAATAAAAATAAGGAATTACCTCTCAAGTCGATACTTCAAGGAATTATTTACTAAGGCCCACGAACTTTGGAGTGGCATGTGCAAGCATGACAAGAGATTCCTAGAGGTTTTAATATTTTGTTCTCGAACAGAAGAATAAAAAAAGAAGAAATTAAGGAAGATAAGAATAACAAAGACACAGATATCTTCGAACCAGATGAATCTGCAAGTTAAACCTCAGAAGAGATTCAAGGACGAATCCTATTTAAGGGGGGAGAATTTGTAACGACTGATAATCTCGACTACTGTTATATTATGGGATGTGTATTACATAATATAAATTATGTTTGGACATATATACACTCATGAAATGATCTTGGGGACAATTGGTAGATTCTTCGAGATTCTGATACGAGATGATATGATATTGCACTCATATGAATTTTGGGCCATAACTCATATGATACGAGATGGTACGATATTGCCAGACAGCCTATGGTATTTGGGCCATAACTTTCTCATATGAATTTTGAGTTTTATGAATTTTATTTATTCGGAAAGCTAAGATCGAGACATACAACTTTCAAATTGAATAATTTTCCAAATTCGAAATAGAAACAAGTAAAAAATACAGATTAAAAATCTAAATGAATAGTACCCGATGATGAATCTAGAGAATTCTCAAATTATCTCAATAATTCCAACTTTTTATTTCCAACTTTTGCAAAATTAGTCATTTAGCCCCTTATTATATATATATTAAGGATATTATTCCCTAATCCCAAAATGGAGAGAAGAAGAGAGAAACATAAGAAGAGGAATAATGAGAAAGAAGATGAAGAAGAAGAAGAAAGAAGAAGAAAGAGGAAACAAATGCCAATGCTCATACATCAAGCAAAGAAGAAGAGTTAATGTTATGCCCTAAAATTGGCTTAGCGTAGTGGCACAACAGACCCATCGTCGTGACCTGTATTGGGAAATTTTCACAGATTCGTTTATGGAATTATAAGCGTCGCGCCGCCCAGGGCCTTGCATTGTGACGTAGAGACAGAGTGTGCTCACTGGTTTATCAACATTTGTGAACGTCACAGACGCAAAACACACAATGTCGCAATGCAGAACACGTAACATCACGACGCGTAATGAGCAGAAGCTCTGCTTTAAGTCTGATCAAGAGAGCGTCGCGATGCGATACAAGAAAAGTTTAATTACATTTCAGTTTCAATCCAGGATGTTAAGGACCACCCTAAGTGTTTTATATTAAGACATATATACGCGATACGACAAGTCACAAGCATAACATGTCATGTGGTGTTGATGGATTATTAGAATTGAGAAGTTTAGTCTAACCTCGAAACATGTCTCATACCTTATATTCTAATTAAGTTTCTCGATTATAGATCATCACATGAATCTCATCATTCTCCGAAAAAGTGAAGTAACATCAACAAGATGTTAAAATCTGTGAGTAGACCCTTCTCTCAAACTGTATTTAATTATATGGTTTTGATATCAGACTTACCTTTTTAAGCACTTAGAGCGTTAGCCAGATTTATTTCCAGTTGTTTTAAGAAAGAGCACGTTTTTGAATGATAAGTTTTAGTACAGTTAGTTTATGAATGATAATGTTTTTAGAAAGGTTGATTTCCAAAGCTTGAGTTAATGATTTTGGAGGCATGGGGGAAAACCCACCTCAGTATGTAACTTGACCCAGATATGGAATTGACAGATACAGATATCATGTGCATACGTAGTTCAGGATGAGGGATGACAGATGCCCCTAGATCCTAGATTCAGAGTCTGAAGGGTAGCATAGATCCTCACCTCAGCTCCAGATTTTGGCTTGGGGGATGGCGATACGTAACGCCCCAAGACCACAAGATTTTAGGGCTATGGGGACGGCAATACATAACGCCCCTAGACCCTAGTTTCAGGGACATGTAGTTGCATGCTTTGGGGGACGGCGATACGTAACACCCCAATTTCATGGATGTGCACTCCTGGCTCTATTTAGGCGTATGAGGGGATGGCGATATGTAACGCTCTCATACGTCAGGTTTTCAGCAGACATTTAGAAATAATTTTTCAAAAGTAGATTTTCAGAGACAGACTTACAGGAAAGATGATTTCAAGAAAGAGTTTTCATAAGAAATTATTTTATTAAAGTTTCTGAAATTTCAGACCATAAGTAGTTTTCAGAAAATATTTCCAGAAAGAAGGTTATTTTCAGATAAAGAAAGAGATTTCGAAGAAGATGATTTGAGAGAAGTTTTATTTTAGAACCATGGGTCTTTCAAAAATCGTTTTAGTTTCTATTTGATTTTAACTGTCCACTCATTTAGATCGTTCAAACGATCGAACCCCCCACTCCCAGTTTCTGTGTTTTATAGGTTTACTCGGAGGACGAGCTCGAGATGATGGATACTGATGGCAGTCACTAGGATGTTTGGTCCACCAGGTCAAGTTAGAGTTCAGTTCAGTCAGAGTCATGTTTCATATATATTATATAGTAAAGAATACATATGTAATGTATTATAAGTGTTCTCTGTCAAAGTTGTAATGTGTAATAAAAATAAAGTACTTGGTATGAAAAGTGTTATGCATTTATATTGATGAGTTGGGCAATGGTCTCATACATGAGTTTATATATGAATTTGATTAGCAGTTGTCAGAGAGTCAGAGGCTCATGGAGATAGGACGGCCTATTCCCTATCGGTAACACCTTCGGATTGGAGATGTTACACCTACGAATTGGGGTTTTATTGTTTGAGAAGGTTGACCAAAATTTAAGCATCAATACATGATTATGATGATGATTAGAGTGAGTTATACTTAAGTTTTAGTTGAGATAATATCAAAGTGTAAAAATGGCATGAAGGCTGAATTTCTTAGCATGTTGGGGGAGTTATTTTTTTGTTGTTTTGATAATAAATTGTTATGGTTCATGCATTAGAAGATGCTATATCATGAGTTTAATTTGTTTTGAATGGATAACTGAAAGATTGTAAAATTTATGCCCTTGGCCAATTGTGTGTGGATGTGTTAGGGGATTATGCTTTGTGATTTAATTATGCTAGATAATGGTTTGGGTTAATGTTATGAAATGAGTTTAGGTTAAGTTGAGTTGAAGTTGGGATGATAGTATTGGGGTTTTCTTTGGCCATTGTCATTGAAGGTTTGGTGTTTGGCCCTGAAATTGGGCGAGTGTCGCAACGCCAATAGGCTTGTGTCACGACACGAAGCAAGGAAGTGCTCTCTGCTTCGGGTCAGGTCGTGTAGGCATCGCAACGCTCAACACTTGACGTTGCGATGCAGATCATGAGGATGCTCTCTGTCTTGGTCTGATCATATGGGAGTCGTGATGAGCAACACTTGGTGTCGCGACGAGTAACAACAAATTCTCTCTGTTTCAGTCTGATCGTATGAGCGTCGTGATGCGCAAGACTTGGATTCGTGCCACGTAGTAAGACCAGTTTCATCTCATTTCAGTTTCGTTCTAGGATGTTAAAGTCAGTTAACACGTTAACAATTTCGATACGTATGCAACATGCATGAGCATCCACTACATCTATGAACATGGATAGCTTCTAATTTATATATGCTAACTATACTCGAATACAGGACGTACTAGCATTTCCGCATGAATCTCTTTAGTCGTATCCAGGATCATTGGTAATAGTTATTAATCTACGAGTGGACATTTTCTTTTCAATTGATATTTATTTATTTATTTTTGAATTGAGACTTAATTTTAAGCTCATAGGGCGTTAGCCAAGTTTATTTCCAGTTATTTTATGAAAAAGAATGTTTGAGAAAGTTTTGATTTTAAAAGCATGATTTATGTGATTCTTGGAGGCATGGGGAAAAACCCACATCAGATGTGACTTATGGAATTGACGGATATAACATGTGCATATATAGAATAGGACTATGGGGATGATGATATGTAACGTCCTTAGATCCTAATTCAGGACTATGGATGACAAATGTCTATAGATCATAGATTCAGGGACATGATGATGGCATGCATTGAGGGACAGCAAGACGTAACTCCCCAAGACACTAGTTTAGGCGTATGGGGGACGACGATACGTAACGCCCCCATAGGTCAAGTTTTCTATAGATTCTCAGAGACATGATTTTCAGAAAAGATAGTTTTATGAAAAACTTTTCAAGAGAAACAGTCTTGTGATAATTTCAGAGTTTTACAAACAGATATGATTTCCAGAAGAGTTTTCACAACAGGAGATGTGTTTTCAGATAAGAAATAGTTTTCAAAAAAAATCGGTTTTCCTTGAGATGATTTTGATTTCAGAAAAATGAATGTTTCATAAACTATTTCAGTTTCCGTTTTAAATTTTCCACTCACTAGGTCGTTCAAACGATCTAACCCCCACTCCTAGTGTTTCTGTTTACAAGTTTACCCGTAGAACGAGCTTGATAGGATAGATACCGATGGAAATCACTAGGGTGTTTCAGTCTATGATGTCAAGTTAGAGACACAGTTCAGTCAGAGTCAAAATAAAGTCATGTATTAGACATTGTGTATAGCAGAGATTGTGTGTGTAATAAGTAAAAGTGTCCATGACAGAGTTATAAATTGTAATTTTATTGTGTACATGGTCATGAGTATTAACATACATTTTATTTCGATGAGTTGGGCAATGGTCTCTATGCATGAGTTTATATTTAAGATGAGATTAGTAGTGTTGATCATATTCAGAAAGTCAGAGGCTCAGGGGGGTAGGGCAGTCTGCTCCCTGCCGGTAGCATCTTCGAGAGGGGGATGTTATACATGAAGAATATTGTTGTCCCGATTGATCGAAAGGCTGAAAACCATCAGTGCACAACCCCAATCTAACATTCAGCTATCATATGAAAATGAAGGATGAGTGCGGCTAAAATACTTCCATGCCTCCTATAAAATGGATGACACAAAACGCATTCTTCTTGTTCATGCTTATCATGCCATCTCGTGTACTCGGTCGTTACTGCTGAAGCGTATAGTCGTTACGACCTTAGGGTCAATGGAAAATAATATATATTATTATACAGTTTGTTTTTGTGTTACTCGAACCATTTTTCTTCTTAAATATGGGTTGAGAACATAATTTACACATTGTCTGCTCAATATTATCACCCCAATATATCATACAACCAATATTAAAACAATCATTTTTTCCTATAGGCAGTCCAGGCCCTGAACTAACTTCTTCATACTGTAAAAGTTATCCATCGTCGTATTGTCTTCTGGTAACACTTCTTTAAGGAACTGTACATAATCATTGAATGTCTTCTTTGACTGATGTTGCTCAGATTTAATATTCAAACATCGAGCTATCGATGACAACTGTGAATGTTTTTCACACCCCATCTATAACTCTGTATCCAAAGAATTCATCATCTTCTAAAAATTCTCCGCAGAATGATTAGGAGATTCCTCAAGATTCTCTATCTAAAAACTAAACCCAACTATATCAAAAAAAAAATATGGTCATCATTAACAAAGCTTGGGCCAACAACATCATAAATCATTTGGCGACGTAGATTTTAGTGTCCTAGACATGCCACGGGATCTCTAAGCGTGATTCTAGTGTGAATAAAATCACAAATAAGTTGCGGAGGACTTACATTGATCGGTAGAGAAGTTCGAAACTTTCATGGATGTAGAAGCTCCAAGCTAAATCGTTGAGTTCTAAACTGAAGGGTGAGTTTCCCTATCACCTTCAAAGACTTCCAAAGTGCTAGCTTTGATCAATTTTTGAAGCAAAATTTCTTCCCTATGAAGCATGAAGCTCACGGTTTTGGAGAGAAAATGGAGAGAATGAATAGTGTTTTAAGTTTCCAAAACTTGTTACAAAAAGTTGTGTGTGTTGTGAGTTGACATAAAAAATGTCTTTTAAATGCTTGCCAACCACTTCCATCACATGTCAAACACTTGATGTAAGTTGTGGGTCCTACCAATTTGAATTCAAAATTCAAGTTGGCTTACACAACACACTTTGGGCTCGGGTTCGTTTAATCCGACTAAACGAATTTTCCGTCGCAACGTAATTAAATCCAATTTAATTAAATAATAATGCCTAACAAAATTATTACGAAAGTCGCTTGGAATTAATTCCAAATTAATTTGTTCTCTTGAATTAAAATCTAATTTCAATTCCGCATTGAAATCCAATTTAATTAATATATCTAATATATTATTTTAGCACAAATTAAATAAATTAAATAGTAAAATCCCATTTAACTATTAAATTTATTTTGCCGATTAATTCCAAATTTAATCGCGTTCTCTCTTCTACACGAATTAATCCCAGATTAATTCTTGACTCAATTAATCCCAAATTAATTTTCTCTTTGATAATAAATCCCATATTAATTATTGTTGTAATTAATCCCAGATTAATTATTACCGTAATTAATCCCATATTAATTTTCTCTCTCATAATTAATCCCAGATTAATTCTTGTTCGAGTCAAATGTCATCGGTGAATCTTTGGGAAGCGACCCAAGAGATCCATGGATATGTTGTCAGTAAATACGTTCATCGGACTATCCGAACACGTGCGTACCCGGTACCACGTTCTTACCGATTTGCAAGACATGGTTGGCTTTTAGCAAAACATCGTGTCTACCCAATTCTTCAGAAATATTCAACGAGGAATATATAATCTGTATCAGGCGTAGTATACATTGTATTACGTAATATGATCCAGTATCAGATGTCACATGCTAGGCCTGGGGCTGGAATTATGTATGTCCCGTACGAAGCATATATCGGATCACTAGCAACTAGTATCTTTAATTGGATAATCATGACCTAGTCATATTATCCCGATAGCTACAGCATATAATAGTACTAGTTCTGTATCCTTGCGTGATCATCTTCTCCATATGACTGAAGTGATACTTCCATCTTGACATCACACCCAATACACTACGATTCTCAGTAGACCCAGAAGAGGCGTACACAAAACCTGTTAAAGCCTCGGACGACCAAAACCAAAGCGTACTGATTGTTGTAAGTATTAGCGATGCAAGTCTCAGGTTAAGACCACATACACCTACCCTAATTCGGATTCCCATAGACACATAGTCATACTACCAATGGGATTCTGAGGGGTCTATCCAGAGCGAAGCTGTTCCTGGTCCAATGACTAACAGAACCTCATATCACACTTGCATAATTATCCAATACTTAAATATATGAGAATTATGTCGTTAAGCTCCCATAACGTGCACAAATATAATACTAGCCTATTCCGTATTATCGATGTCCAGTCTCGATAATACTACGACTAGGGATATTTAATGATTAAACCTTTCGTGGATTAATACTGTCTCATATCTTATTAATCCGGTACTAATCATATGGACTTTTATCATTTATATATCCAAGTAATCCAATTACAAAATGATAAAAGAGCAATTTCCTTTGTCTCATAGTTAATTTGTACAAAAACACCATGTCTTTTACAAATAGTGATGTTATGGGTCATAATTGTCCAACAATCTCCCAATTGGCCTATAGCCAATCACTCAAGTGTCCAACACCTGAACTTTGTACGAGTCGTTAAAACATTTGCTGAGATATCGCTTTCGTCAGCGGATATGCAAGGTTATCATCTGAAACGATCTCTCGATCTTGACATCGCCACGATGTATGATCTCACGAATCAGATGAAACCATTGAAGTACATACTTGGATCATTGATGAGACAGTAATTCATTAGCCTGTGTTGTAGCCCAGCTCAGCTACTAACAAAACTACTCCTAATCCAATTAGGAATTTAAAAGATTCAAAATGCTTCTTTTGATGCCTCAGCCGCAGCAATATAATCCACTTTTATTATTGAATCGGCAACAATATCTTGCTTGGAAGATCTCCAGCTCAATGTTCCGTTGTTCAAACAAAATATGTACCCTTTTTGCGACTTACAGTCGTCTTTATCGGTTTGGAAACTTGCATCGATGAACCCAGTCACCTGAAGTTCTCCATCTCCATATACTAAGAAAGCATCCTTAGTTCCTCTAAGATACTTAAGGATGTTTTTAACATCAATCCAGTGACCATCACTTGGATCGGCCTGATAGTGACTACATATGCTCAAAGCATATGAGACACCAGGTCGCATACATGTTATGGCATACATGATCGATCCGACTGCTTAAGCGAACGGGATCCGATTCATTAAATCTCTCTCATCTTGAGTTTTAGGACACATGTCCTTAGATAGAGAGACGCCATGTGACACCAGAAGCAGCCCCATTCTGGGACTGATCCATGTTGAATTTCTTTAACATTGTCAATATACGAGTTCTCAGAGAGTGCCAACAACTTTTAGATCTATCCCAGTAGATCCTTATTCCTAGAATAAAGGTTGTCTCTCCCAAGTATTTCATGGAGAATTTTAATGAAATCCAAGCTTTCACCGATTTTAATATGGGAATGTCATTACTAAGAAGTAATACATCATCAACGTATAGGATAATCAATGTCAGTGCGCTCCCACTAACCTTCTTATATACACAAGAATCATCATCGTTTTGAATGAAACCATATTGTAATATGATCTCATCAAAACATTGGTTCCAAGAACACAATGCTTACTTCAATCCATAAATGGATCGATTTAACTTGAAAACCTTATTTGCATGTTTTGGCACGACAAAACCGTCAGGGTGTTGTATATGAACATCCTCCAAAAGGTTTCCGTTAAGGAAAGCGGTTTTGATGTCCATCTGCCATATTTCATATGGAATATGCAGCTTTAGCAAGCATTATCTGAATGGATTTAATCATGGCAACGGGTAAAAGGTTTTGTCGTAATCAACACCATGTTGATGACGATACCCTTTCGCTACAAGCCTAGCTTTGTACGTTTGTTTGTTTCCGTCAATGTATGTCTTCACCATGAAGACTCATTTTCTACCAATAGGCACAAGCCTTCTGGTACAGTGTCCAAACTTGGTTGTATATATGGAATCCATTTCGGACTTCATGGCCTCTTGCCATAAAATGGAGTTGATACCTTGTATCGCTTCCTCATACGTAGCCGGCTCATTTTCCTCAGTTAGATTAATATCTACATGAGGTGAGATCAGAAACCCATACCTCTAAGGTTGTTTTCTGACTCTCTCTGTCCTACGCGGTTCTTGTGTATTAGAAGATTGTGGAACAGTCTCACCCCTGATGAACTGTTTGTGTTCCATGAGGGGATCGGTGCCAGGAACAGTATCACTCTGATTTTCATCGAGTTCTACTTTTCTCCCACTTACCACTGCATTTAGGAATTCCTTTTTCAAGGAAAACCGCATGGAGAGCAACAAATACCTTGTTCTCTTGTGGGTTGTAGAAGTAATATCCTTTGGTTTCCCTAGGATAACCAATTACAAATAGGCACTTATCTGATTTGGGTTCTAGTTTGGCACCATCCAAACGTTTAATAAATGCCCAACATACCCAAATCTTCAGGAATGAGAAACTCGGTTTCTTTCTTGTCCATATTTCATATGGAGTCTGTCCAACAGACTTTGTCGGAACCTTATTCAAAATAAGTATTGCACTTTTCAATGTGTATCCCCTGAAGGAAATTGATAGCTCAGTGCGACTCATTATTGACCCTACCATGTCCAACAAAGTTTGGTTTCTCCATTCGGACACACCGTTTAATTGAGGTGTTCCTGGAGGAGTCCACTGTCAAAGAATACCATACTCTTTCAAGTAATCGAGAAACTTATTGCTCAAGTATTTTCCACCACGGTCCGACCGCGATGTTTTTAATACTTTTGCTAGTCTGTTTTATTACTTCGTGTCAAAGCTCTTTGAATTTATCAAAAGTTTTCGACTTGTGATTCATAAGATACACATAACCATAACGCGATGCAACATCCGTAAAGGTTACGAAGTATTCATAACCACCTCTAGCCTAGCTGGACATGGGCCCACATACGTCACTATGAACGAGGGCTAACAGTTCGGTGGCAAGTACACATTTACCGCTAAAAGGCGTTTTAGGCACTTTGCCTAATAAACAAGATTCTCAGACGTCATATGAACTATGATCAAATCCGTCAAAGTATCCACTCTTCGAAAGTGTGGATATACGAGTCTTGTTAATGTGTCCCAGACGACAATGCCACAGATAAGTCTCATCTGTGTTACTTAGTTTGAGCCTTTTGTTTGTCATGTTAAATGTTTAAGATTCATTTATATTCAAAATATAAAGACTATTATTAACATCTATTGTACATAACAAAATGTTATATTTATATACAAAACACCTAGTGTTCCTGAATACAAATGTACACCCGCAACGGGTTAACCAAAATATAGAGATGGTGTTCCTAGTCAAACTAGGTACAAAATAACAGTCACCTAATATAATTACATACCTCAATGGTAGATACAAAACATAGGTCCCAACGGCCAAAACAGTGACTCTCGTCTCGTTTCGACTCGTAGGTCGATCTCATCTGAAACCAGTATCCTGCTAATCAACATATCTTGTACATCAGTACATATGTGAGTACCACATCCAGGATCAAAAATCTAATTTTTAAAACCAATAGTGGACATGTTTATAACAAACATACCTGAAGTCAGAGCCTTGTTCGTCTTCACTTCCTTCAACTTCGCCTTGTACTCACAGCAGTCACGCTTCCAGTGACCCTGTTTGCCACAATATAGGCAGACATCTTGGGATATGTCCTTAGTCTTCCTAGAAGACTATGATGATTTAGCCTTGCCCTTTTTTCTTCCTTTTCTTCACACCCTCAGAAGCCTTCGACCAAGCCTTGGCCATCTGGGATGTCGAAGTAAGGTGCGCCTCGCGCTTCTTGCCCTTTAGAAGCTTTGGCTCTGCTTCTTTCAGCATCGCCATTAACTCTCCAAGATTATTTTCTTGGTTCATCATATTGTAGTTCATGACGAACCCGCCCCAGCACTCGGACAGAGGCTGTAAGATCAAATCTATGGAAGTCCCAGCCTCGAAGGTTATGCCCAGTTGACCTAGATGTTCGATGTCAGCAATCATCTGCGACACATAGTGCTCGATAGATGTACCCTCTAACATACGCGAGCGAAAGAGATTCTTTCGCAATTCATGCTTCTGATATCTAAGATTAGACCTGTGAAGATCCTTCAATTTCAACATCATACTATAAGGATCTAATCCTTTGTTCTGACGATGGAATTGATGAGTCATTGCGGCAAGCATTACGGATTGAGTGCTAAATTTATCATCACGATGAGTCCTCTAAAGCTCATGCTCTACTATTTGCTCAACTCCGGGCTCAGGCCCGAGAGGTTTCTCTATGACATAGAGTAACTTCTCGGCTCCCAGGACTATCCTGAGATTCATCTCCCAATCTGGAAAATTGGAGTCGTTAAAGACATTATCGCCCATGACGATGTCCCTAACGCTAATCTTTCCAGCCATCTCGATTGCAATAGTCCAACTATTCAATCAAAGATTTCTGGTATACTCAAAATGCAATGGTTACTATAGTCCAACTATATAACCAACTACAAGTGGAATATTGTCTTGTACAGTCTAACTGTTCAAAGAAAGCAATAAAATATATTAGTCCAACTAATATATTTATAACGACGATAAATAAAATAAAAGAGTGCGTATTGGCAAGTATTTAAATGAAATTGCAAATTTAATACTAGCCTCCCACTATTTTTCGGCGAGCCTCTAACCCTCTGTTGAGTACTCGGGAAACCTAGTTTCCTAGTGGGCTAGGGTCCCGTTAAATAACACACAACCTTGAGTTTGGCCAACAAGCTATATGAAACTTAACTAGGTAGATCTCTAAGATCAATTGGATCTCATCCAATTCCTAGATCCGGTAAGTGGACCTCCAAGTCCAAAACATATATCCAATATATCATCCTAACCTTTTCCTCTGAATCAACTAAGCCTTGGTTTTGGCTCAACAAGCTTAATTATTCCAGTTAAGCGTGGCCCATTGACAGTGGGAAAGCTTTGTAATCCACGTCGATATACAAAAGTGACCTTGACTTTGGCCAACAAGTCACAACTGCCCAAGACATGCGATATATAACAAAGCTTTCATGGTTCAAACACATCCGCGATGGACAATGATCTTGACTTTGGCCAACAAACCAATGCCAATCTTGGATCTTGAGAGAGAACCACTCAATGGAAGGAAAACGTTTAATATTTAATGAGGGTTTTCTCGTAAATTGGCAACCAATTTATTATCTTTGATTAGGTCTCATCATACACCCTTAAACATTCATTCTAAAAGCATAATAAGGCGCGATTAAAATAATAATGATATGCGGATGGATATATAACAATTTATTCCTAGAACAAATTTCTCCATTTCCTCTCTCCCGCTAGCACTTTACATACTTCTCCCCAATTACATAATACATTAGAGAAACCTCATTTGCATTGAGGGGAATTGGTGAGAAGAGAAATACAAAGAGATAAGGAGGTGAAAGGCTGGACACGCATGTCCAATTTAATAAATTCCAAATTTATTACAATAATTTCCAAAATTGCCCATACCCTTCTAATATCCATCTGATATATATTATTCATACAAATACATCCAAGTATTCACACAAAGCATGTTATTCAATCAATCTAATCCAATTAATTAATCTTTGAATTAATGACCATCCAATGTTCAAACAACGATTTGATTTGCGCGAGTCCAACTCGTTTAAGAATAAATACTCAAAGTACGTATTCTTGAATTATATCGAACTATAATTTTAAATCCAATTTAAATTGTATCCAATACTAATTCATATTTAATTCCAAATTAAATAATTACACTTTTAATAGTGCCTTTTAGACTTGGATTCCAAATCCAATCTAAATGGGTCTCAAATGCCCAATTAGCATCCAATACTATTCAATTAAAGTCCAATGGGCTTTCAATTAATTCTTTAGGCATGGGCTTTGGCTATTATGGATCAAACCCAAGATGCCAAGGCCCAATTAGGAATCACCTTATGCCAAAAATCAATTTATGCCCATTAGGCCCATTAGGCCCAATAGTAATATTTGGACTTTATTAAAATGGTTTTAGGCCCAATTGGATCCAACCTAATTTTCCAAAACCAATTTTGGCCCAACCAATCCCATTAGCCCAAATATAACAAATTAGCCCAATCCAATTTTAAAGACTAATTTATATTAACATAATATTACAAATATCACATTAATTTAATTAAAGTGTAATTACCATAATTAATTGATTAATTCAATATTTCCAAAACATCAATTAATCAAATTAATCATACTTTAATCATCCAATTCATGTCCAACACAAATTGAAGCAAAATCAATTCATTCCAACATGTTATAGCTCACGGCAATGGGCATAAATAATATCCAATTTTGATTTTAATCCAATTAAAACAACAATCAATATTCATTTCATGCATTTAACATATCCAATTGTCAAAATTCAAAATTACCATGAGTGTATTAGGGTTCATACATTCGGCTATGGCTAGGGAATTAAGGAAATTTTGATCAAACCAAAATTCTCTATTCCAAAGATGCACAAATCCAATTCATCATCATCCAACCACATCCAAACAACCAATTTAGAAATTTATAAGCTCCAAGCACAAAATCCCCAAATAAAGTTAAGAACCCTAAAATCAAATCATGCTTAGATCTCGTTCTGATACCATTGTTAGTGTCTAAGACATGTCACAGAATCTCTAAGCGTGATTCTAGTGTGAATAAAATCAAAAATAAGTTGCGGAGGATTTACATTGATCGGTAGAAAAGTTTAAAATTTTTATAGATGTAGAAGCTCCAAGCTAAATCGTTGAGTTCTAAACTTAAGGGTGAGTTTCCCTATCACCTTCAAAGACTCCCAAAGTACTAGATTTGATCAATTTGTGAAGCAAAATTTCTTCCCTATGAAGCATGAAGCTCAGGGTTTTTGAGAGAAAATGGAGAGAATGAATAGTGTTTTAAGTTTCCAAAACTTGTTACAAAAAGATGTGTGTGTTGTGAGTTGACATAAAAAAAAAAAAAAGATGTCTTTTAAATGCTTGCCAACCACTTCCATCATATGTCAAACACTTGATGTAAGTTGTGGGTCCCACCACTTTGAATTCAAAATTTAAGTTGGCTTACACAACACACTTTGGGCTCGGGTTCGTTTAATCCGACTAAACGAATTTTCCGTCGCGACGTAATTAAATCCAATTTAATTAAATAATAATGTCTAGCAAAATTATTACGAAAGTGGCTTGCGAATTAATTCCAAATTAATTCGTTAGCTTGAATTAAAATCCAATTTCAATTCCGCATTGAAATCCAATTTCAATTAATATATCTAATATATTATTTTAGCCCAAATTAAATAAATTAAATAGTAAAATCTAATTTAACTATTAAATTTATTTTACCGATTAATTCCAAATTAATCGCGTTCTCTCTTCTACACGAATTAATCCCAGATTAATTCTTGACGCAATTAATCCCAGATTAATTTTCTCTTTGATAATTAATCACAGATTAATTATTACCGTAATTAATCCCAGATTAATTTTCGCTCTCATAATTAATCCCAGATTAATTCTTGTTCGAGTCAAATGTCATTGGTGAATCTTTGAGAAGCGACCCAAGAGATCCATTGATATGTTGGCAGTAAATACGGTCATCGGACTATCCGAACACGTGCGTACCCGGTACCACGTTCTTACCGATTTACAAGACATGGTTGGCTTCTAGCAAAACATTGTGCCTACCCAATTCTCCAGAAATATTCAATGAGGAATATATAATCTGTATCAGGCGTAGTATACATTGTATTGCGTAATACGATCCAGTATCGGATGTCACATGCTAGGCTTGAGGCTGGAATTGTGTCTGCCTCATACGAAACATATATCGGATCACTAGTAACTAGTCTCTGTAATCGAATAATCATGACCTAGTCATATTATCCTGATAGCTGCAGCATATAAGAGTACTAGTTATGTATCCATGTGTGATCATCTTCTCCATATGACTGAAGTGATACTTCCATCTTGGCATCACACCCAATACACTACGATTCTCAGTAGACCCAGAAGAGGCGTACACAGAACCTGTTAAAGTCTCGGACGACCAAAACCAAAGCGTACTGATTGCCGCAAGTATTAGTGATGCAAGTCTCAGGTTAAGACCACATACACCTACCCTGATTCGGATTCCCATAGACACATAGTCATACTACCAATGGGATTCTGAGGGGCCTATCCAGAGCGAAGCTGTTCCCGGTCCAACGACTAACAGAACCTCCTATCACACTTGCATAAGTATCCAATACTTAAATATATGAGAACTATGCCGTTAAGCTTCCATAACGCGCACAAATGTAATACTAGCCTATTCCGTATTATCGATGTCCAGTCTCGATAATACTACGACTAGGGATATTTAATGATTAAACCTTTCGTGGATTAATACTGTCTCATATCTTATTAATCCGGTACTAATCATATGGACTTTTATCATTTATATATCCAAGTAATCCAATTACAAAATGATAAAAGAGCAATTTCATTTGTCACATAGTTAATTTGTACAAAAACACCATGTCTTTTACAAATAGTGATGTTATGGGTCATAATTTTCCAACTGTAGATTTATGGCTTCTGTTTCCATCACCATTAATGTGTTATATGTGAGTTGCTCGGACGGACTACATGTAAGAGTTTCCCCAACCTGATCCTATACATAATAATATGAAACAAATCCTTTTTCTACCAGATGTAACTCAACTTCCTCAGTTTATCTAAACTTACGAAGATGACACACTTTGTAAGGACACTTTATCTTATTGCCTTGTATATATGTCGTCAGACCATTAGCATATTCAATAAACTCATGTATCTCATTCACAAATTCCATGTTAAGTGTGTCATCATTGTGAAGCGTCACATACATCCATTATCTGTTTGAATTCATTTATATTATCTTATAAAATGGAAGAATATAACAATTCATCATGTTACAGAAAGACGCAGATCAAACTATAATACTTCAAAATAATCATTAACACAATCATAATACAAGTTCCTAATTAATTTGATTTTCTTACCTAAATACAACCATACCCAAACATAATCCCTAAATATAAGTTTCTAATTAATTTGATTTGTCCATAATATTTTTAATTAATATGGTAGCAAGAAAAAAAACTTACTAAGATTGGAGTAGACAATGAGTAGAAATATGAAAATGAAGAAGATAGTGAGCAGTGGGTCAGGGGAAAAGGAAATTTTGTTATTATATTCTGAAATTTTACAAATCGATAAAATTCGGTCAGTGATGTAGGGTTTTTACCAATCAAAACCTATTTGGTTGGTAATACGCTAGTAATGACACCATTTCTTGGCACTCAATCGGTATTCAACGCCTTATTTTACCTTCGCCTTCGGCCCATTCTCAGGAAAGTCAAATGAGGATCAAAAGAGGAATTAACCTGAAATATCAGCTCATTCATTATGAGAATTGCAGAAATAAGGAAGGAGACACCAAAATAAATTACTTTCTATATTTTATAACTGATTAACCGCCAGGAACGGGAAAATCAGGAGATTCTTGTGATTTGGCTAGTTAATTAGGAACATGAACGTTGTCAATCAGAGTATACTTGTAATGAAAGATTGTAAATAGTGGAAGAATCCCTAGAGAAATGGGTCAATACTTTATTGTTTGAGAGATAATAAGAACTTTTTCTACTTGTTACATGGTTACTTGATTTTATTGTTTGTGAGATTTCTTGCACAAACATATATCTATTAGCTTGGTACTCCCCTAATTGAAATGATAGCTTTCTCATTATACGAGTATTCGTAAAATGACCCATTATATCTTTTATAACAATATTTTTTACTTATAAAAGATATAATAAGTCATTTAGGCTAACTTATTCTCTCTCGCGCGCGCCCCCTTCAACAAACCTTAGATCTAATCATTTTCCTTGCCGTCTATCACATATATTGTGGCAGACGACAAGAACTCCCCCTCCCCATATAGTTTCCTTCTTTCTACTTCCTTTTTCCTTTTCCTTTTCTCCATTTCTCATCATTCTCCCCCTCATAGTTTTCTCTTCTTTTTTTAGATATGTGATTCTTTGTTTTTTATTTTTGTTACCCAGATCTTTATTGATCTGTGACTCCACCCATATGTGGTGGTAGATTTCCAACCTTGTGTTGAGTTTTAGTTTCTATTTTTTCAGGAATAAATTTTTCTTTTCATCAACCGGTAGAAGATCTATGCGAGGAAGATTTGGAAGTGAAGACTGAGTTTAGAGCTTCCTCATAGGCTTATTTATTTTCCTTGTAATAGACTGCATATGAACTGTTGTAAAAGTCTATGTTGTGTATATTGTGTATTTTTTGTATTTGTTATGAGCTCCATATTCACCAACACTAGCAGATGTGGGACATCCAAGCCCGTTCGTAAAATCTCACAGCTCCTTCAAAAGATTTCGGTGTGAATACAACTTCGAATCCGAATAGTTTTAGGGAATGAGCAATATGCGATTTTATGTTGTTAGGATTTCTTAAGTTTGTAATCGAGCCGAAATGATCGTATATATATTTTATTGTGATGTTTTAATTAATGAAATATTTCATCAACATTAGGGTACTTGTTTTTTTCACTTGAGTCCTTATTTTATATGAACAAAATCAGAGACTAGAAGTTTTGAAAAAATATCACTTTTAAATTGTTGTGAATTCAAATTTATTTAATTCACGTCATTGACTGAATTTCACAATTAAAAAATAAATAGCACAAGGACATTTTAGTTAGTCAAATTTAATTGAGTTATCTCCTCATATTTAAAGTTTTGACACCTGTCAATGATTTAAACTAACAATGATTAGTATTGACTACATCTAAAGATGGAGAAAATCTACAATACAATGGAAGTATCACATCATCCGTATAACAATCTAATAATTCATTATCACGCATATTATTAAATAATAAGTAAAAAATGAATATTAAATCATACATATCATTTACTAATTTATTAGATGACAATCTTGAAAACTATGCTAATTGGAATACTATGCTTTCATAGTTGGTATGCATATTTTGTATGACAAATAATGTTGATTACTTGACATTTGTTAGATATTACTTAATATTATTTTCCACCATTAATGTGATAATCAATAAATATTACAACACCTATCAAACGATGATGCGTCATATGCCACATGCCGTACACACATGCACTATTTACATGGTGCTGTGTAAAATATAACCTCTCTTTCAACTTTAATAGTGAATAAAGGATCTTGATATATATTGAAGAGATTGTATAATGATGTACAAAATTGTTGTATGTGCTGGAGAACACAAAAAATTAACTAATGACAAGCTATTGAAAGTGGAAAATTTACGTGTTAGGGAAGAATAAAATGTGATAAATAATGTAAAACTTCAAATTTTGTGGTCATAAATCTATTGTAATTATTAAGCAAACGGTTATATCAAATTAAGAATAAGGACTCGATGAAAAAAAATACCATTTTATAATTTGACATCTTTTAGTTTACATTTTTTTTTTTTATCTCTTCTTTTGTGATATTATAGTGTTACTGTCACTTGATAGTGGAGAGGATTGTAAGAATATTTTGAAATATTTGATGCATGTAGCATATTGATGTGGATGAACTTTATTATGAATATTTTTTTTTTTTTTGAGGTGAATGAAATATATCTAATGAATCTATGTATTTATTATTTATAGGAGGTTAATAAATTTGATTTAATAAATATATTTGTAGATAAATAAGATTGATTTAATAAATATATTTATCATTTTATAATGAATGAATTTATTAATAAAATTAACAATTTGAGTTAAATCACGGGGAGATATTCATTTAGTTTAAAACAAAATGAACCCTTGGCTCCTACATCAACGACCCATGGAAAGAGCAGACAAGATATAACCGTTTTACTTCCATCTCAAAATCACGCGCCAAACCTTGACTTCCACAAAATTATTAATTAGTAATTTAATTAGTATCAATCATAACGTACAACGATTTTTTTTTTTTTTTTTTATTAAAAGAAAGAAAAAAATCAAAAGAAAAAGAGAAGAGAAGAGAAGAGAAGCTAAGCAAGGCTCCGCTAAATTTGGTTACTCTCTTCACTAAATTTAGCGGAGCCTCTCGTCCTCCGTATCACTCTCACAGACTTTGAAACAGAGACCTCACAACACACACACAAAAGAAAAATCAAATAATTTTATAATTGTTTTTGTTTAAATAAATTATTATTGAAGATTGAAGCCGCGCGCATTACATTTCTTTTATTATTATTATTATTCTTCTTCTATGCCGCGACCACCAAACTATGAATTTCAAGATTGGTGGAACAATCAGAAAGAGAATGGCCACGACGTCGTTCTTCCAGAGAAATGCGAACCTGACGCCGCCGATAATCCAAACGGTCCCTTCCTGACCGTTGAGATCAGTCCGGATCCAACCGTCGATAAGGAAATACGCACACGCAGCGTGAGGCAACTTTTAGGGATCTATTTGCTAAAACTTCAACAACTTGCAAACTCCGTCGTGTACGGAATCATTTACGTCGTTCGTAGAATCCGATCCTCGCGTTCCTCTTCGGATTCACCGCACTCGAAATTTTACCGCGTGATAAAATTGTTTTTAATTTTGGTTATTTTATTATTTTTCTTCGAGCTAGCGGCGTATTTCAAGGGATGGCATTTCAGTCCACCTTCGGCGGGGACGGCGGAGCTGATGGTGGAGTTGGTGTACGCGAAGTGGTTACAGATTAGGGCTGATTATTTGGGCCCACCGTTGCAGAGTATGGGGAACATGTGTATCGTGTTGTTTCTGGTACAGTCGCTGGATCGGTTGGTGTTGGTGATGGGATGCGCTTGGATCAAATTAAGGAAATTAAAACCAACGGCTGCGATTGCGTATACGATTGGAGATGTAGATGCTGAGAATGTAGAGGATTATCCCATGGTGTTGGTGCAAATTCCTATGTGCAATGAGAAGGAGGTAAGCTTATGTAAGCTTCAAATAAGAGTGAAGCTTTTAATTGAACTTTTAATTGCGATTGAAGGGAAAATGAAGATTAAAAATAAAAAAATAAAAAAATAAAAAAATAAGAAAAGAAAAAAGAGAGAGGATATTTTAGGAAATAGAATTAAAAATGATTGTCTATTTGTCTTTACAATTTTAATGGAGTGCTAAAAGTTCTACACAATCTATAAAAATGAGTTTGTTACGTACTTTATTATTATTTTATTTTTTATAAGAAAAAAACTGACAAATGAATAGTTTCATATGAATTTATCGAACTACAAAATATTATCAAGAGTACATCCTTCTAAGGCTTTTTCTTAAAATTAAATTGTCAAGAAAAATGGCTTTTGCCAAATACATTATTTATGTATTCACAATTTGGGTTGAGTTTCATAGGTCATTTTTTCTAAACCCAAATCAACATACCCAAATTTATTATAAACTCGATATGAGTGTTTTAGCCCACTCCATGAGTATAAAATGAATATAAAATTATAATTTTAAATCAGAAGAGATTATGTGTATAAAAATTTATTTAATTAAATTAAAATTTTAAAATCATAATTTAACTGTGATATCGTACTAAAAGAGTACTCATTAGTATATCTATAATTGTTGTAATTTGATTAGTATTATATTTAGGGATGGCAGGCAGACCCGGACCCGGCCCGGGTCCGCATGGACCCGGAAGATCCGGGTCCGGTTAGACCCGGATCCGCTTTAAAAAATTGCGGATCCGGGTCTTGTTTTAGTGGACCCGCACCATACCGGGTCCGGATGCGGGTCCGGATAATTCCGGACCCGGGACCCGGTAAAAAAAAAAAAAACTGATTCAATGTGAACTTAACTATTTTTATGTGTTGTAATTTCCAATTCAAAGTTGTTGTGAATTGTTTATACATATTACATAGTATTTATTGATATTGAATAGTGGAAGTGAAGCTTAAAAAAAAAAAAAAAAAAAAAAACTACTGGCCAGTTGTGGATCCCGGGTCCGGATCCGGGCCCGGAAGTGCTTACCTGGGTCCATATGCGGACCCGGGTCCGTCGACTCACTTGCGGATCCGGATCCGTAAGGATCCGGGTCCAGATCCGGAATTTTCCATCCCTAATTATATTGGCATATGTTCAAATAATTATTAGAACATGATGCATGTTTTTCTTACTTTTATGGGGCTATTTATGTATTCAGCTTATTAGAATATGATGCATTTTTTTTTATTGCATTGGTGATTGGAGTTTGTGTGTTTTCTTTTATAAATCTTTTAACACATATTTTTATTTTATAAAATGAGGATATCCTCATTAGAGAATGGCAATCTCCATATGTTGGTTCAAGATATTTTAACTTAAATTTAAAATTTAAAATTTAGAAATCAAATCTCATCCGTTGATCTTCTGCAATATAATAATATATATTCAGGGTAGAGTAGCATTATTTAATGTTTCTATTTTCAACCATTAGATTGCATAATATCTATTGATGAAAATCTCTATCAAAATTTTAAGTTAAAATAGTCTCACTTTATACATAAAGTGGAGTTATTTCAATTCAAAATATTGACACAAATTTTAGATTATTAAATCTCATACAATCCAATCCAACAGTGGATGAAAACTTTCAATATGTACTGTTGACCATTTCGTACAAGAAGGATTAGACAGTTTTGAGGTTGATTTAAAATCCTAACAAAAATGGACAGCAGCTAGGCACTGTATGTTGCAACTCTAAGCAATTGTTGGCACTGTATAGTTTAATACATGTTTTTGCAGTTCTTATACATGAGAACCGCTTTTCTTACATTCACATATATCCCTTTGTTTACTCTCAATATTTACTCTGACTGGTTGGTGCCATTCAGGTTTATGGACAATCTATTGCGGCCGTTTGTATCCAGGAGTGGCCAAAGGGAAGAATGCTTGTACAGGTTCTTGATGATTCTGATGATTTAGATGTGCAACTTCTTATCAAGGCCGAGGTTTTGAAATGGCAACAAAGAGGGGTTCACGTAATTTACAGGCATCGCCTTATACGCTCTGGTTATAAGGCAGGGAATCTCAACTCTGCAATGGGTTGTGATTATGTTAAAGGTTATGAATTTGTGGCCATCTTTGATGCAGATTTTCAGCCAACACCAGATTTCTTGAAGAAGACGATTCCATACTTTAAGGTAACTCTATAATCCATGTCTATTATTAAGTTATTTATTTACTAATTTATGTTTTAAAATCTGGAGTTTGAGTGCTCCTGTACTCTGTAGTGTATTGATTGGAATTTGTTTAGATATTTGGGTTATAATTAATGTATTGAGGGGTTAGGGCTTCCGAGTTGGGCCACCATAGAACAATATCTTGCGCTGGTCATTACAGGCCATATGCATACAACTTCTCATTGAAAGTTTACTTTTGGGCAGCGCAAGGATGTCCTGGTGAGGAGTTCACATTTTTCTTTTGGCAATCGTCAGAATCTAGCTAAACTAAGCAATATCTTGCTACAGTGCCGTTTAATGTTGATTATGCTCTGTTCATGTGATTTTGTTGATAGGCTCACAGTTGTTAAACTGTGCTTCTAAATCTCTTCTTGACTCCTTGGTGCATCTAATACGAGGCTTAATACTTTGTACATTTGCCGATTTGACTCTTTTTTTGCTGCTTTTCATGAAGGAAATCGAATTGCAGTTTGTGGTAAATTACACAAATTTGTTCAAAGTTTAGTCATTTGATGTTTAGTTTTAGACATTGCGTTCAGACAAAGGTGCTAGTTTGTGACTGGGTTCTTTGTCATAGTTCTTATTGTGTTCTTCGACCACTATATTTTCATATATTAATTTTATGATTCTTCTTGGGGGAGATCTTGAAAAGCTTTTGGATCCAGTGGTTCAGTAACTTCACCACCAACTGTATGCAATATGGTCCTAGGTTCAAGTTGTGTATTGTAGAATTTATGCTTATTTAGTTATCAGGAATTTGTCTTAGTTTCTTTTTTTCTTTCATCAAAACTCAAGGTGATTTACTTAGTACTGTTTTACCTTTCTATATCTTATGTTCCCTTTTCTTTATTGAAGGGGAATGATGATCTAGCACTGGTCCAAACAAGGTGGTCTTTTGTAAACAAGGACGAGAACTTGCTAACAAGGTTGCAGAACATAAACTTATCATTCCACTTTGAGGTTGAACAACAAGTCAATGGTGTGTTCATCAATTTTTTTGGTTTTAATGGAACTGCTGGAGTATGGAGAATTAAAGCCCTTGAGGAATGTGGTGGCTGGTTGGATAGGACAACTGTGGAGGACATGGATATTGCTGTACGTGCTCACCTTTGTGGATGGAAGTTTATATATTTGGATGATGTAAAGGTAACGTTTGAGGAGTTCAATTTATCAGCATTCGAGGACTTCTATGTCAAACTAGATGGTAATGTATACTAACCTTGCTCCTCTTGCAGTGCCTTTGTGAACTTCCGGAATCATATGAGGCATACAAGAAACAGCAACATCGCTGGCATTCAGGTCCTATGCAGTTGTTCCGACTGTGCTTTGTAGACATTATCCGTTCTAAGGTATGAAGTTGCATATAATTTTTGAACATGTGCGAGCTAATTAATTCATTGCAGTCTAGGAAACCTAGATAATCTGAAAAACCAAAAATGTTTATAGAATAACGAGCTAGGTAAAGATATTCTGGTCAATCCTGTGAGAAAGAAATTTGATTTACACACTTTTGACTAAGAGAACTGAACCAAAAGTTGAACTTTGCTTAAATGAAAAGAAAATAATAAGTACAAGTTTAAGGTTCGGTTCAGGGAATTATTTTGCAAATTGTTTTCTAAAGGCTGCATGAAAGTTTAAAATGAGAATTTGAATCTTATTATTTTTAGAATGTGAAGAAAAACTAGTGACATTTCTCTCATAGAGGATTCCTGACTCGGACTATTTAATCTCACCATGTATTGTGCCCTTAATTGTTTGACATGGCGTAGTTAAGTTTGAAGCATGGAGCTTCCCTTTGGTGATACGTTTCTTCTTTGCAGGTGAGTTGGGCAAAGAAAGCCAATCTGATCTTTCTTTTCTTTCTCCTACGGAAGCTTGTCTTGCCATTCTACTCATTTACTCTCTTCTGCATCATTCTTCCTCTGACCATGTTCATACCGGAAGCTGAATTACCAACTTGGGTTGTTTCATATATACCTGGATTCATGTCTGTCTTGAATATTCTTCCGGCACCATGGTCATTCCCTTTCGTCGTTCCCTACCTTCTATTCGAAAACACCATGTCGGTTACCAAGTTTAATGCCATGATATCAGGATTGTTTCGTTTTGGAAGCTCTTATGAGTGGATAGTTACAAAAAAGTTGGGAAGGTCATCAGAAGCAGACCTTGTTGCTTTTGCTGAAAAGGAGTCTGACTCTAATTTTCCGAGGTCTGCCTCAGAATCAGGCATTTCTCAGATGAATAGACTAGATGTAACCAAAAGACCCGGAAAAAGAAGAAACAAACTGTATAGAAAGGAACTCGCTCTTGCTTTTATTTTGTTAACTGCCTCAGTGAGAAGTTTGTTGTCTGCCCAGGGCATGCATTTCTACTTCCTGTTATTTCAGGGAATCACTTTCCTTCTTGTTGGTCTTGATTTGATCGGAGAACAGGTGAGTTGACCATTTGAGTAGTCACCTAATGCTTAGAGCTTTTTTTCTGGAACCTTGAATGGTGACCACTGGCAAGAGGCTTCCAATCCATTTCAAATGTCCTTGATGACCTCAATCATTTCAATGCGTTTACATGCACTCTTGGAATACTGATTATATCAAATCATTATCAATTTAATTCATAAGTACAGTTTTTGAGTAGCCTGTTATTGATTTTTTCAATATCATCATAGAATAATAACAGCATTTTGTCCCTTTTGCATTTAAAGACAGTAGTTTAGCGGACGCTGAATCTGATGGGGCTCTTCGCTCTCTTCAGTCATTTCGTATAAAAATAGCCTCCCGCCACGAGTCATATCACATGTCGCTCTCCCCTTTAATGCCATCGATGTTAGCATTTAAAAGACCCTCAGGCCTAACGTTAGGCCTTTGGCTGCGGACAGAGGGTTCTTCTAACCCAGCTTCTGTTGTCTATTTTTCTGCTTTACTCGAGGTTTCTCTAGATTGCTAAATATTAAATAATCAATTAAGCAGTTCACAAGTTTAAATGTTGAATGCCATTATGTAAAAAGGGGGCTGAAACAGGCAAAAGTCATGGTCTTTTAAATTTACTGTAAATTTCTCATTTTTCTCATCAATGTTCCTTGCGTTTCCATTCGAAAACCTTAATCACAATTCTAAGTGCATTCTTTAACATCAACTTCATAATGGATCATAGGTTGATTAAAGTCAATTGCCCATTACCAGACCATAAAAAAAAAAACCATACAAGCAATACAGAAAATGTTCACAACAATTATGCCTAAACATATCATCCTCATCCTCTTTTAAGGGTGGCTCATACCTAAAACAAACAAGATCCACTAAAGTTTTTTTAAAAGAAAAAAAAACACAAAAACAAACAGATTTTAAGCAGCAGCACCCTTGCCCTTCTTCCTCTGGATCTTCTTCATGTAGAATTCCAGCTCCTTACCTTCTAGTATGTACCTGTACACATGCATATACATGTATACACAAGTCAAGCAAAATAAAGTATACGTCAATGGTAGCACTATAAAATTTTGCTGTCGACACAGGCTTACCCGTCAGCTCTGCCACATTGACCTGGACGTGAAGAAATGCAGGCCATCAATCTACCAGAACCAAATTGCTCTTCAATGTGGGGATCGAGTTTGTGATCCTTCTGGCGCTTTTCAATCTTCCTAAGGACATGATTGCTCTTCTTGGTTTCTTCTGCTGCTGGTGCAGCTTCTCCCTCCTGGCATTATTAACCAATAACAGAGATAATTAATTTCAATATCCAAAATGACAATTATTAGCAAATGCAAGGCAAAAGAGCTTATACACACAAGTTCTGGATTCTAAATCATCTTGACAGATACAGAAACAAACGTCAGGCAATTGAGGTAAATTTGAAAAAGTTAAATGGTAGCATGTACTATAAAGGACTCGCATGTAGAGGGCATGCATGTATTATTTAGAATATAGAGCAAGTAAATACCTAAAAAGAAACCGTTAAACGAGAGAGACAGAAAAAATGACATAGAAAAACATGTAGTGACCATTGAGGTTTATTAGGCACTTAAACTAAGCAATAAGTTGTTGCAAGGTTATCAATAAAGGCAGAGGACCACATTTATCATTCGCTATCTATACATGAGATGAGAAAAATATTCCTTGTAATTATATGAATTGCCAATTACACAAGCAAGCACATCCAGAAATCTAGCTTAAGAGTTTACTTGATTAATTTGAAAAAGAAAATCGAAGTCATTCACCTCTGTGGTTTCCTTCTTGGAAACTGCCTTCTTCTTCCGACCAATGTCAACACCATAGTGCTGAAGGTACCACTGCTTAAATGGGGCCGCATCCACCTGAACAATAGCTCTCTTCACCAGAGTTTGTGTCCTGACAAGCTCGTTATTAGATGCATTGTAAACCACATCCAGGATACGGGTCTTGCGGGTGACAGCCTCACTACCCCATGAATAGTTCCCAGTGTCCAGTCTCAGAGCCCTCCACTTCAAATTGCCTCCTCTGACACGAATTCTCCTCACAGTCTTATTGCTTGAGAGCTTAGTATTTGCAGGCTGGCGACCAAGTTCATACCTTAATAAACAGTACAAAAATGAGATTAAAAGCAAGCACCACTAACGGTGCAGATTATTAGCCTCAATATATAACAGACAACAAGGAACAGTCACTCGGTAATTTCCTGGAAAGGTCGCAAAATAACTCAACTCTCAGGCATCTGGTGACTTTTTTTATGCCAAATGCCAATAATACAGCCAGTCACAGTCAGGGATGTCCCCATAACCAAAAAAGCATATCCTACTAGCTATATATCCATGATTAATCTAAAATAAGCATATACAGTGAAGAGAACTAAAAGCTTCCAATAACAAAAAAAAAACGCTTCTATGTTTTAAGACTTTAAGTAAAGAGTCAAATGATGAACCCCAGTCAAAAATCATATTCAGTACTAGACAACAACCATATGATTGGGTTTTCATCTGTTACAGTACAGTGAGGAAGACCAGAAAAAGTTGAAAGACCCAACAAGGAATATGTATGGTAAAGTTGATTGATAGATTGAGCAAATATATACGACGAACTTTTTCGCACAACACTAATAGAAATTGTATGGTCTTCAGCAATCTTACGGGCTATCAGTCATATTCAAGTAAAAATAACTGTCATTTTCATGTAAAATTAAAGAAAAACCGAACCATCCAATGAGTCCCACCCATCAAAACAACTAAAACAAGACATAAACAGACATAAAGAAATACAGTAAAATTATCTTTGTTCCAATGTTATTATCACATAGTTTGGTTTATGGAGTTGCTGATGTATCATGCTAATAGTTTACATAATTTTAAGTTAAGTTAAACAACATGTCCAAATTCCCATAGCCTCTAATAAGCAAATCAATGTTAGAACAATAACCAAAAATGATACAATTACAAACAAGTAAAGGAGAGAGAAATAACTACTTGCGCTTCTTCCTCCAAGCTTTCTTCTTGCCACCAGTGGCACGCCTCTTGTGCATTGAATCCCTGGAAATACCTGAAAAAATATCAAAAGAGATTCCATGTTACGAACACCAATCGCAATCTATGAATTAAAATCTGTTTGATTGAAAAGCGAACAAAACATACCCATCTTGGCTTAGTTGCTGCTGCGGCGCTGCTAACTGTAACGGACTCTCTCTCGCTCTCGCTCTAAACTAAAACCCTAGCCGTCTCCTTTTATTTTTACAGAAGAGTTGTAATAACCTCAACGGGATGAGGGTATAATAGTCAATTCTTAATTAGCTCGCCTGACCCAAACCAAATTATTTGTTTGGATTAGACCCGGCCGGCGGTTCAGTTCCGGTTCGGAACCGAACCGAACCGGCCGGTTTCCGGTTCCACAAGTGTGGAATCGGAAACCGAACCGGTTAATTCCGGTCCTGAACCTTGAACCAAACCGGAACCGACCGGTTCGAACCTTTTTTTTTAAAATTTCGAAAATAAATTAAAATAAATGAAATTAATTTAATAAATAAATAAAATTATTACATTGAATAGCTTGAGCTTAAATTTTTAAAAATTTAAGTTGCCTACGTATCCTCCAGGGGTGAGAGGAATCAAAGCTCACGTAGTTCCATTACAATTTTAAGATATTTCCCCTTTGTAAATTTACAATTTTATAATTATCAATCATCATTATCAGCTTCACCTCCGGTTCCGCTTGCACTTGTTGTTGCAGATGCATTATCGAACAAATGTTCAAAATCATCGGGTGCATTTTCTTGTTGTCTTAGATCAGCTCGAGTCCAATCATCTACACAAGCTGTTGCTTCTAGAGTGCTTGGATGTAATGAAGATCGTCTAGTTTCCAATATATTGCCTCCCAAGCTGAAGGCTTGCTCAACCGCAACGGTGGAAATAGGTGTTGTCAATATCTCTTTAGCAATAATTGATAAAACATGATTTATATTTTGATGTCGGTTCCACCAGTC